>OZ026613.1:118018439-118028439 GCA_964020975.1 Hermodice carunculata | reverse complement strand
TGCCCCGAGAATTATAACAGGTTGAAAGCGGTTTGAGAGGTAGCTGTCTATCTACCTAAGAAGACCTTCAGATAATCCCAGCTGTCGTAGTTTAAAGAGGAGGCCTACATGCCACACTCTGTCAAAGGCCTTCGAGATGTCCGAGAAGACCATTCTAGTCTCCTTGCCCATTGTAGATATTGTGGAGAATACTGACTAGCTGGTTGGCAGTTGAATCATTAGCTTCAAATCCAGAGTTCTTTTCAGTTAGTAGGTTATTACCTATTAGAATATTTATAATAGATTATTCTGTGTTTCCTCGCCCCTTCGGTCATTATGTAGTCATATGCTTTCCTCATATATTCTTAGTGGTATCCTAGTAAAAGGGACCCTGATTGATCAAGTGGTGCGAATGGGGCCTTTGCCGCTTTAGGCTAGCTAGCTGCCCTCGATAGAGGGAGGCACTGGCCCGGCGGGACCCCAATCGTAATCATGAACCAGACAGATTTGTTTATTCGTTCCGACACGTAACTGCTCATGAAAACTTTTTGAAGCCCTGGTCAGATGAGCATGTGCTTTCTGCTCTGTTGACTCGGGCCTTCTAGTGTTTGCCCTGCTGCCCAGATTATCTGGATACATTTCGGTGTAGGCCACCAATTTCTCCGATCTAGGGAGTTCAATAAAGTTATTATTATCAATTATTATTATTATTAATTATATTCATCAAGGAAATTAAAGGCCAGTCGCTCGAAAACTTTAGATACCTTAAACAGCAAGGAAAGTGGACGATGATTCCTCTTTAATTTGTTTATTCGATTTTTGATAAACACAGGGCAGATATTGGAGCATTTCCAAGAATCGGGAAATCGGGAGATACTGAGAGACGGGTTGAATTTTTTTGTCAAGGGCTTGGAGATGGAATCGGCCGTATTTTTAGGACTATATTGTTGGGGCCTGATGCAGAAGGTAATCTTAATTATAATAAAACTTTCCTGACAAATTCTTCATTTAGCGTGAAATCAACCATGCGTGCCTTAGTGCGGCAGGTAGTTCGGCAGGGGTGGTGCATCATTAGCTGCATGAGTAACACACTGACCTGCGATGGAAGTACTGACTTCACACTTTTCGGTAACGCTAGAAATAATCTTACTTTCTTCAATAATAGGAGGTATGTATTCATAAATTTTACATCAAAGTAAGGATTTGGAAAAGTTCATTTATACATTTAAAGTTTTAAGAAATTATGTGGTTATAAATCCACTGAAACATCTAGTCATTGTGGACTGGAATACTGTTATGTTTTGATGGTTCTAGCCAACTCATAGTTAGTACTATCTATGATGGAAAGGTTACATATTGCAGGGGTACAGTGGTCTCCTGGGATTAAGGGTCAGCTAATACAGCCCCAGGCACAATGTTTCTCTATGCTGACACGATTAATAAACAGTAACATGAATCTAACAGCTCTGTGATGGGGCTTGTTTTTTGGTGAAATTCAGTGAATCTAGCATAAATTAAACTTCACCAACTTTTGTTCGCATGCCTTTGGGTTTGTCTAGGCCACCTACCCTTAGGCTATATTTGAACTTGGACTGGCACCTTTATTTAGTTTTGAAGATATCAATTACTTAAAATTTCAATGGCCTATTATATATATATATATATATATATATATATATATATATATATATATATATATATATATATATATATATATATAGACAGACAGACAGACAAATAGATAGATAGATAGATAGATAGATAGATAGATAGATAGATAGATAGATAGATAGATAGATAGATAGATAGATAGATAGATAGATAGATAGATAGATAGATAGATAGATTATATGTTGGGGGAACGTTGGTGTTTTGGACGGGCACTGTTAGAGGGCGCTGCAGAGATCAACCTGGAGTATTGATCCAAAACATGTCGAGTGTTGCACATTTACCGACGTATAATTATCGTCAAGGACGTAACGAAATATCAGTTTATAATCTATATTATAAGGTTAACTCAGACAATATATATATTAAATACACACCTAAGTATTGAACCTACTCATACATTGTCGTTATTTTTATTTGTAATAAATCATTTGACGTGGTTTTTTTAAGTCACAGAAATTGGACAAGAACACCAATATTTCTATTGTTAGGCGTGTCGCTCATTCACTTATCAGCAACAATTCATCCTTTTTTTCTAAAAATGTGTAAAAACAAAGAGTTCTGATCTCAGTCCAAAGATTAAGATGTGATGTTATCTTGAAAATTCTTAGTTGTTGGAGGCCTTGTGCAAATTCATTCATTTTGAAATTTCTGAGTGACATGCTTGCATTGTGCTTCGGATCGTAACAAGAAGAACATCCCGGATATACAAACGGAAATTAACTGTAGAGAAAAAAACAATCGAACATAAGGAAGGCTTCGTTATGCTGTTTCCCTGAATTGTGTGAATAAACTCCCCTTTATTGTAGACACAGAACACAAGCTAAATGAACTACGGTTCCTATAGGCTGACAGATTAAGCCTTGCCGCCCAATCATGACAAAATTATTCAGAGTTGGCTACATTATACATCATCAGGGCCGTCAACCATAAAATGTGGCGAAACATAACAAACAGACTTCCATAGATGAGGTCAAACTACAAACTCGTACCAAGGGAGCTGTACTGGCGGTCTTCTGGTTGAGAAATATCTAAAGGTTAACCTGTCTGTATTTCAACTGACCTTAATCAGGTACTCATGAAGAAACAACGGTTTTCTTGCACCCTGGCAACATCAACAGCTGTATTAAAACACTCTACGATAACATGTGTAATGCATACATTAAAAACTGGTGCAAATATGTTTGTGGAGAAGGCCGCCCCTCTGATAAACTTCGTAAACACTTTATACCATGCCTCCTTTGTTTTCTCAAGGGATATATATGTCACCTGCTTACACCTATATCCCTGCTTCAAATTTCTATGGCTAAATTTCAATACAGGACTGATTTGCTTTGGTGAATACACTTTAAAATGCATTTATATTCATGAAAACAAAGAAGGCATGGTATAAAAAGGATACATCCCTTGTTCTCGTGATTTATCTGGAATCCTGCATTTTTAAATCCCTACGCTTCGCTCCGGGATTTAAAAAACAGGATTCCAGATAAATCCCCTGAACTTGGGATGTGTCCTCTTCGTAAATTCAAGGGACAGGACTTCAGTAGAGCAGAATACCTAAATGACCGCATTCCAGTTCACAAAAGAAAAGCCTTCACAAATCTCCGGATTAGTGCCCATGACCCAAATATTGAAACCGGTAGATACAATAAAGTTGAACCCAACAAAAGATTCTGTACTCAGTGTTCTGGTGGCCAGATTGAAGATGAAATACATTTCATGCTGCATTGCCCAAGTATACTCCCCACTGAAATAACTTATTCCATGGTCTCTATAACTATTATATTCTCTCTCTGCCAGACACAGAAACATTCATATTCCTAATGAACTGCAACAATGGGGATCATTTTGTCACTAAACAAGTTATCAAATTTGTCAATTTGGCCACGGATGAGAGGAAAAAAGACAAGGGTGCTTTGCAATCATAACTATATTGCTATTTTTCCGGTATCATTTTAAGCTAGTTTTTTTTTTTTTTTTTTTTTTTTTTTTTTAACAAGAACATTGTTATAATTCTTTCTCATTTTATCCCAGGGCCATGGCATCCACTTAGATGTAGCCATGGTCCTGTAGTCTAATTCTTGCTATACCCCGCAGAGGGCGGGTCCATGCAATAAAGATTATGTGTGTGAAATATTCCCACCCACCCAACCCCAACATTTCTTTTAATATTTAATACTTTCCACTGGAGTCCTACATTTAGTGTAAATGAAAAATATGCATGACTGATATATAAACAGTTAAAAAGAAAATAGAACCAAAAGCAAGGAGAACGTGACCTCTGACGCACATTTAACACAAAGATGTAGATAATTTTACAAAACAATCAAGACTGAAATGAGAAATATTAATATAAGCAAATACACATCACAACCCATGCCACTGTAACACTTTTCAGCTTAACGTCCATGTATACAAGATTGCACGTAATGCTGGTTTCCCAGACCACTTACCCGATGTTGTGGCTGCTGTTCTCTAATGCAGCTTATGCATATCTCAATCTTTAAGAGGTTTACCAGAATTTGGGCTAATAGTGGACTTTTTCAGTCATTTCCTTATGAAATCGGAAGCAGTTGCACCCAAAATCCAGCCCCATCCCAACTATTTTTTTTTTGAATTGCAGTGACGTTACCATGTGTTAGATCACTCAGATCTCAGCCTCGCTCTACATCCCCTTCCCTCATTGGACACCCGACACCATGTATGAGAGGTTGTACGTATTTGACCCACAGAAGAGTACCTTTAATGTTGTAGACCAACCCGAATCCTTGGAGGCCTTCATTCTCACTAAGGCAAAAGTATCTGTGGAAATGGGTCTCGGCTTTAAGCATGAAATCAACTCAGAAATATACATTAAAATAAATGAACCCATTGGAAAATTTCGCCATTTCACATTATTTTCTTATATTTTATTTTTTACTTAATTTGTAGGTGGAGGGGACCGTAGAGTGACATAAAATGGTGATTATGGCTGTGGGTTGACTCATTTGGAATCTTAGCAGATCATCATACAAATAGCAAAAGAAGCATACGACGACCATGTGTACGGCTTCATGTCTATAAGATTGTTATGTAGCTTTGCAACAAATTGAGTTTTTTATGGGTGGGCTAAGAAGCGCTCCAGAACACACCAGAGAAAGCATAGGCGAACATACATCTGATTGCACGTCTCTGGAGAAACTAAATATGTGTGTGTGTGTGTCTGTCTGTCTGTCTGTGTCTGTGTGTACATATACATACATACATAAACGAAGGGGGTTATTGTTTTTCGTAATCGTCTGGGCCTTGTAAATATTCGGATGCAGGGCTTTCATTATTCTTTCATTTGGGATGTACCATAATATCTCTCTCTCTCTCTCTCTCTCTCTCTCTCTCTCTCTCTCTCTCTCTCTCTCTCTCTCTCTCTCTCTCTCTCTCTCTCTCTCTCTCTCTCTCTCTCTCTCTCTCTCTCTCCCCCGCATTGACTGGATGAAATTGTGAGGGTCACCTGAGAAACCATAGATACACAGCTTCTCTGATGAAAAAAAAAAACGAACAGACAGACAGACAGATAGACAGACACAGACAGACAGATAGATAGATAGATAGATAGATAGATAGATAGATAGATAGATAGATAGATAGATAGATAGATAGATAGATAGATAGATAGATAGATAGATAGATAGATAGATAGATAGATGTCCCCTTGGTCGTGTTCTGTTGGAAACATTAGTGTTTGGGACGGGGACTGTTAGAGGGCGCTGCAGAGAGCAACATGGCATTGATCCAAAACTTCTTATGGTGTACAAACATTTCTCGACGTATGATCATCGTCAAGGGCGTAACGAAGTTGTAGTTAAGCTATATTATAAGGTTAACTCAGACAAATATATAAAGTAACCACAGAAACCATTGAGCCTTATGGTAGATTGTCGTTATCTTAACTTGTAATAAATCATTTGACATGTGTTTTTTTGAGTCACAGAAATTGAGCAAGAACACCAGCATTTCTGTGGTGCTGTGAATTTTAACAACACTGGTCATATGTACACCACACATAATGTCTGTGTCGTGGCTCCTTTAGCGGGTCAGTACTCACCGTTAGTGACACTCACCCCACACATTGACCACCTGTTGGTCCGAGGGGGCTGAGTTATTACTTACCTGGCACTGGGGATGCCCCAGGGTGAGGCCCCATTCATGATGGGTTTGCTGACCTCTGCAATGCGATAGCATTGAGTGCATAATTTTTTCTTAGGGAGAAGGTATGGCCTCTCCCGACTCCAGAAGAAATGTTATTATTGTTCCATTGTGTTTTTATACCATGGAGGCCCCGTTTTGCTCCCAGAAGGATCCAATGCGTGCTCTGCAACGGCAGCATGAGGTGGACACTTGTGGATGCCTCTGGTCTCATTCCTATGAGGTGGATACTTGTGGATGCCTCTGGTCTCATTCCTATGAGGTGGATACTTGTGGATGCCTCTGGTCTCATTCTTATGAACTATAATTAACGCCTGAAAAAAGGATGAATACCACAATGAACATTATGATTAACATGCTCATGGATATTTTTCTATGTTTTTAATTAATATTAACAACATAGTTAACATCATTATCAGCACTGTTTTACCAGTAGTTGTCTATTGTTGTCCCCCATATACAGGTAGCACCGAACTTTTTCAATGCCAACTGCGACTTAAGTTGAACTTTAGAGTAACTGGTCTCTGCTATGATACGCATGCTAGATTCACATTCCTTGTGAAATGACTTTTCATTTAAGTTCGAGCAAGACTATAGTTCCACAGAATAAATTCAAGTACACCGAGTAAAGCTGTTAACTCAGTCCAAAACTTGGGACTGAAAGAGCCAAAGGGGCAAGAGGGTATCGTGTACACGTCCATGTGCCTGATTTATATGTTAAATCTGGTATATGCCCTATGTGTTTTGGGTTAGAGTGTCAAGACAATCAAGAGTGCATTTATCAAGACCGTAGCCAATCATATGGACAGTAATGCCAACATTCAGCTGTTTACACGTGCAGTTAATCCTTGACGTCAGTTACCTGCCCAGTCGTCATGAATCTACACCCTCAGGTGTCATCTCTCATGGTAAATAAACAACAGGACCACACGTCTCTGGTTATAAGAGGGGCCAGTGCTGTAAATATATTTGTAAGTGCTTAAAATGAATGAATGAATGAATGAATGAATGAATGAATGAATGAAATTCAATTTTAAAAAGTTCCGCCATGCACCGTTTCAACATAGATAAAAACAGTCTCATGCAATGAATCTGCAATAAATAATAGAGACACTATTCTGTTTGTTGACACACCACGGAGTGCGTCTTTTATTCACGTTTATTACAATGTTGTCTGTAAATTGAACCTTTACCATCCGTTACTTTTTTGAAGATGAACTTGGTCTGTTCTCTGGTTTGTAAAAGTTTATCTGCAGTGTTGGAATCCTGGTATTTCTCATACACAGTGTCTCTTTGCTCTGACCAACCCAGGTCTCTCAGCTCTCGCTTTCTTACTTCTTGCAGTTCAGCTATGGCCTGCTCCAGTGTGAGCTACATGGCTGACCAGATTAATGACTTGCTTGTTTATTTCCTTTGTTTTCTTGCTCCATTCCGGGTGTTCGTCTCACATGTAACAGCCGCTAGAGGAATTAAAGATTTTTCCTTTGGCCACATCATCGGGATCGTGATCCACTTAGACAAATCCTTTTTATCCCTGATGATCTGCGCTGTCATCTGGACTCGACCTCTGGAAAACTGTGCACATACACTGCTAAGGTTCCACTTGAAAGAGTTCTACTTCCCGTTAACTACCTGTTGATTTATGGGGCCCGTTTGTTTGACATTTTCACTCCTCTTCATAAACAATTTAAATGATATACTTTCCAGCATTAGCAAGTGTGTTTTTTTATGACAGTGTATTCGAGGTCAATGTAATTTTCATGTACTTCTTCATCAAGATCAGAACAGCAGCCTATCGATGTTATTCTTCTTTATCTCATTCCCTCGATTCTTCCTGTGAAAAGTTTTCAATTAGTTCATTAAACAAAATTTTTCTCTTTCTTAAAGCAAGGGGCATGGCTTCATCCCAATCCATGTTTTCTTCATCTATGAGATCATCGATGGTTCTCTTGATCGTGTTTGGAATTTTATTTTTGTCCAAATCCTCCTTGTTATCACTCTTCACATCATCTTCATCACTTAACCAATCTATCCTTGGCTCCAAAGTATCTGACTCGTTTTCCTCCTCCATTTTTTGTCAGTATGCACTTCAGTACACCAGTGACCCAAGTGACTTTGCAATTCATGGACGTCAACAAAGATGATACCACAATAGTCACAGGGTACCATGCCTGGAGTGAGGATAATGTTGTCTGTTTCTTCTGTTTGCCTTGATCATGAGGGTCCCAAACCAGGTTTGTCTGTGCTGGCAATTCTGGCATATTGGAAGTGTAAGTGGTGCCGCTTTACTACCGAGTTTTCAGTCCGTCTGCAAGTTCCATCCGTCAAGCCTTTTCAAATGGCTTGCTGTCCTGTCTTTCTGTTGACAAGACATGTCACTTCAGTCTCTGCTAGTTGTGTGTTTCAGGCTTCAGATCCACCAACAAATAGCCATACGGTTTTGCCGTGGATGTTTGGTTTTCTCCCATTATGTAATTTGGTTCGTGGGGAAACATGTATTGACTCATAGTTTTTACTTGCTGTTCTGCTGGCTTCGAGAAATCTGTCTTCTTCCAAGTTTATAAATATACCTCGCACAAATTTTATGTTGGGTATGATTCTTTGCATCTCGTCATAGAATGGTTGCCACTGTCTATAACACCATATATCTTTTGTGATGGCGACTCAAGGTTTCAGCAGCTTCTTTTCACATAGATTATTTATTTATTTATTTATTTATTTATTTATTTATTTATTTATTTATTTATTTATTTATTTATTTATTTATTTATTTATTTATTTATTTATTTATTTATTCATTTATTTATTTATTTATTTATTTATTTATTTATTCATTTATCTGTCTGTTTGTTTGTTTGTTTGTTTGTTTGTTCGTTCGTTCATTCATTCATCCATTCATTTATTTTCAGCACTTACAAGTTAATGTACTGCGCTGACCCATCTTATACCTTAAATTGACCCATGGCCATGCATTTTTGGAAATTTATTTTTAGCTCTAGCGGTCTCCTAGAAAGGTTTCTGCACAAATAAATAAACAAACAAACAAAGTAAGAAACAAGCATGAAAGAAGATGCGTGTTTGCACACAGACCAAATGAAAGCCGTGAAATTTTTATTTATGCTAATCAGGCACACTTTAAATGTTGTCGATAAAGCGGCCATTCAACTTTCATTTCACATTTAATTGGGCTTATTTATATTGACCAATTTTACTGCAACCCTATTGTGCCAGCCGAGGTGTCCGTGCAACACAACTATTCCTCCAGCATGATAAGGGCACTAGGAAGTACTATCTAACCATCTGGAGATCATACATTTTTCCCGAACAAATTATAACATCACTACAAGGGTAGTTCCGCCCCATCAACAGAGGATTAATAACATAACACCCTCCAAAATTGTCCCGCCCTCCCCCCCCCACTATCTGTGTCTAAAAATAGATAGCCCTACAGGGAAGAGGTAAGTTGTAAACTGGTAAAGTCTGGAAATTATGATGAGCACAGATGTGTTTTGATAACAGTCATGACAAAGTCAGGGAACACAGATGAAGCCACTATAAGCGGGGCCCTAAAATCGTGTAAGTAGGGCGGCTTCACCTCCCTTTGCATCTCACAACTCCAGACTGCAAAGAAGTCTACAACTCTGGCGTCATTCAAGTACCAAGAAGCTGACAGCACTAAACTGCATGAGGAATCCATTAATTATTTTACGGGAGTGATCTTTAGACTGAGTAGAGTTTGGAATAATATTATATAGGATACTTTCGACACACCATGCATATACATGTAGTGCATATATATATATATATATATATACATATATATATATATACATATATATATATATATATATATATATATATATATATATATATATATATATATATATATATATATATATATATATATATATAAATTTAGAGGTAATCTCAGTCTCCAAGCCTGGCGCATATGTGTACAAGTACCTCCGGCTGTTATATAAATTGTAACAAAAGGTAACATCCGTGTGTGGCATCGCTAAATCAGGTGTAACGACACAAAAGTGTAACTTCTAGCACAAAGTTTATAGATCGTAGCAGGAATGTTTACTGAGTGAATGATAAAATAACCAGCAACGTACAGTTTAAAGTTCATCCAACAACAGACATGGGTTGCACACATATATAGATTTTC
>OZ026613.1:117782725-118018239 GCA_964020975.1 Hermodice carunculata | reverse complement strand
TGTATGAGAGGTTGTACGTATTTGACCCACAGAAGAGTACCTTTAATGTTGTAGACCAACCCGAATCCTTGGAGGCCTTCATTCTCACTAAGGCAAAAGTATCTGTGGAAATGGGTCTCGGCTTTAAGCATGAAATCAACTCAGAAATATACATTAAAATAAATGAACCCATTGGAAAATTTCGCCATTTCACATTATTTTCTTATATTTTATTTTTTACTTAATTTGTAGGGGGAGGGGACCGTAGAGTGACATAAAATGGTGATTATGGCTGTGGGTTGACTCATTTGGAATCTTAGCAGATCATCATACAAATAGCAAAAGAAGCATACGACGACCATGTGTACGGCTTCATGTCTATAAGATTGTTATGTAGCTTTGCAACAAATTGAGTTTTTTATGGGTGGGCTAAGAAGCGCTCCAGAACACACCAGAGAAAGCATAGGCGAACATACATCTGATTGCACGTCTCTGGAGAAACTAAATATGTGTGTGTGTCTGTCTGTCTGTCTGTCTGTGTCTGTGTGTACATATACATACATACATAAACGAAGGGGGTTATTGTTTTTCGTAATCGTCTGGGCCTTGTAAATATTCGGATGCAAGGGCTTTCATTATTCTTTCATTTGGGATGTACCATAATATCTCTCTCTCTCTCTCTCTCTCTCTCTCTCTCTCTCTCTCTCTCTCTCATCTCTCTCTCTCTCTCTCTCTCCTCTCTCTCTCTCTCTCTCTCCCGCATTGACTGGCTGAAATTGTGAGGGTCACCTGAGAAACCATAGATACACAGCTTCTCTGATGAAAAAAAAAACGAACAGACAGACAGACAGATAGACAGACACAGACAGACAGATAGATAGATAGATAGATAGATAGATAGATAGATAGATAGATAGATAGATAGATAGATAGATAGATAGATAGATAGATAGATAGATAGATAGATAGATAGAAAGATAGATAGATAGATAGATAGATAGATAGATAGATGTCCCCTTGGTCGTGTTCTGTTGGAAACATTAGTGTTTGGGACGGGGGACTGTTAGAGGGCGCTGCAGAGAGCAACATGGCATTGATCCAAAACTTCTTATGGTGGACAAACATTTCTCGACGTATGATCATCGTCAAGGGCGTAACGAAGTTGTAGTTAAGCTATATTATAAGGTTAACTCAGACAAATATATAAAGTAACCACAGAAAGCATTGAGCCTTATGGTAGATTGTCGTTATCTTAACTTGTAATAAATCATTTGACATGTGTTTTTTTGAGTCACAGAAATTGAGCAAGAACACCAGCATTTCTGTGGTGCTGTGAATTTTAACAACACTGGTCATATGTACACGACACATAATGTCTGTGTCGTGGCTCCTTTAGCGGGTCAGTACTCACCGTTAGTGACACTCACCCCACACATTGACCACCTGTTGGTCCGAGGGGGCTGAGTTATTACTTACCTGGCACTGGGGATGCCCCAGGGTGAGGCCCCATTCATGATGGGTTTGCTGACCTCTGCAATGCGATAGCATTGAGTGCATAATTTTTTCTTAGGGAGAAGGTATGGCCTCTCCCGACTCCAGAAGAAATGTTATTATTGTTCCATTGTGTTTTTATACCATGGAGGCCCCGTTTTGCTCCCAGAAGGATCCAATGCGTGCTCTGCAACGGCAGCATGAGGTGGACACTTGTGGATGCCTCTGGTCTCATTCCTATGAGGTGGATACTTGTGGATGCCTCTGGTCTCATTCCTATGAGGTGGATACTTGTGGATGCCTCTGGTCTCATTCTTATGAACTATAATTAACGCCTGAAAAAAGGATGAATACCACAATGAACATTATGATTAACATGCTCATGGATATTTTTCTATGTTTTTAATTAATATTAACAACATAGTTAACATCATTATCAGCACTGTTTTACCAGTAGTTGTCTATTGTTGTCCCCCATATACAGGTAGCACCGAACTTTTTCAATGCCAACTGCGACTTAAGTTGAACTTTAGAGTAACTGGTCTCTGCTATGATACGCATGCTAGATTCACATTCCTTGTGAAATGACTTTTCATTTAAGTTCGAGCAAGACTATACTTCCACAGAATAAATTCAAGTACACCGAGTAAAGCTATTAACTCAGTCCAAAACTTGGGACTGAAAGAGCCAAAGGGGCAAGAGGGTATCGTGTACACGTCCATGTGCCTGATTTATATGTTAAATCTGGTATATGCTCTATGTGTTTTGGGTTAGAGTGTCAAGACAATCAGAGTGCATTTATCAAGACCGTAGCCAATCATATGGACAGTAATGCCAACATTCAGCTGTTTACACGTGCAGTTAATCCTTGACGTCAGTTACCTGCCCAGTCGTCATGAATCTACACCCTCAGGTGTCATCTCTCATGGTAAATAAACAACAGGACCACACGTCTCTGGTTATAAGAGGGCCAGTGCTGTAAATATATTTGTAAGTGCTTAAAATGAATGAATGAATGAATGAATGAATGAATGAATGAAATTCAATTTAAAAAGTTCCGCCATGCACCGTTTTCAACATAGATAAAAACAGTCTCATGCAATGAATCTGCAATAAATAATAGAGACACTATTCTGTTTGTTGACACACCACGGAGTGCGTCTTTTATTCACGTTTATTACAATGTTGTCTGTAAATTGAACCTTTACCATCCGTTACTTTTTTGAAGATGAACTTGGTCTGTTCTCTGGTTTGTAAAAGTTTATCTGCAGTGTTGTAATCCTGGTATTTCATATTTCTCCTATCTTCTACAGCGTCCTTTGCCTTCGATGTCTCATACACTGTGTCTCTTTGCTCTGACCAACCCAGGTCTCTCAGCTCTCGCTTTCTTTTTTCTTGCAGTTCAGCTATGGCCTGCTCCAGTGTGAGCTAGATGGCTGACCAGATTAATGACTTGTTTGTTTATTTCCTTTGTTTTCTTGCTCCATTCCGGGTGTTCGTCTCACATGTAACAGCCGCTAGAGGAATTAAAGATTTTTCCTTTGGCCACATCATCGGATCGTGATCCACTTAGACAAATCCTTTTTATCTCTGATGATCTGCGCTGTCATCTGGACTCGACCTCTGGTGAAACTGTGCACATATACTGCTAAGGTTCCACTTGAAAGAGTTCTACTTCCCGTTAACTACCTGTTGATTTATAGGGCCCGTTTGTTTGACATTTTCACTCCTCTTCATAAACAATTTAAATGATATACTTTCCAGCATTAGCAAGTGTGTTTTTTATGACAGTGTATTCGAGGTCAATATAATTTTCATGTTCTTCTTCATCAAGATCAGAAGAGCAGCCTATCGATGGTATTCTTCTTTATCTCATTCCCTCGATTCTTCCTGTGAAAAGTTTTCAATTAGTTCATTAAACAGAATTTTTCTCTTTCTTAAAGCAAGGGGCATGGCTTCATCCCAATCCATGTTTTCTTCATCTATGAGATCATCGATGGTTCTCTTGATCGTGTTTGGAATTTCATTTTTGTCCAAATCCTCCTTGTTATCACTCTTCACATCATCTTCATCACTTAACCAATCTATCCTTGGCTCCAAAGTATCTGACTCGTCTTCCTTCTCCATTTTTTGTCAGTATGCACTTCAGTACACCAGTGACCCAAGGGACTTTGCAATTCATGGACGTCAACAAAGATGATACCACAATAGTCACAGGATACCATGCCTGGAGTGAGGATAATCTTATCTGTTTGTTCTCTTTGCCTTGATCATGAAGGTCCCAAACCAGGTTTGTCTGTGCTGGCAATTCTGGCATATTGGAAGTGTAAGTGGTGCCGCTTTACTACCGAGTTTTCAGTCCGTCTGCAAGTTCCATCCGTCAAGCCTTTTCAAATGGCTTGCTGTCCCGTCTTTCTGTTGACAAGACATGTCACTTCAGTCTCTGCTAGTTGTGTGTTTCAGGCTTCAGATCCACCAACAAATAGCCATACGGTTTGCCGTGGATTTTTGGTTTTCTTCCATTATGTAATTTGGTTTGTGGGGAAACATGTATTGACTCATAGTTTTTACTTGCTGTTGGTCTGCTGGCTTCGAGAAATCTGTCTTCTTCCAAGCTTATAGATATACCTCGCACAAATTTTATGTTGGGTATGATTCTTTGCATCTCGTCATAGAATGGTTGCCACTGTCTGTAACACCATATATCTTTTGTGATGGCGGCTCAAGGTTTAAGCAGCTTCTTGTCACATAGATTTTACATTTATTTTTTTATTTATGTGCTTGTTTGTTTATTTATTTATTTATTTATTTATTTATTTATTTATTTATTTATTTATTTATTTATTTATTTATTTATTTATTTATTTATTTGTTTGTTTGTTTATTTATTTATTTATTTATTTATTTATTTATTTGTTTGTTTATTCATTCATTCATTCATTCATTCATCCATTCATTTATTTTCAGCACTTACAAGTTAATGTACTGCGCTGACCCATCTTATACCTTAAATTGACCCTAGCGGTCTCCTAGAAAGGTTCCTGAACAAATAAATAAACAAACAAACAAAGTAAGAAACAAGTATGAAAGAAGATGTGTGTTTGCACACAGACCAAATGAAAGCCGTGAAATTTTTATTTATGCTAATCAGGCACACTTTAAATGTTGTCGATAAAGCGGCCATTCAACTTTCATTTCACATTTAATTGGGCTTATTCATATTGACCAATTTTACTGCAGCCCTATTGTGCCAGCCGAGGTGTCCGTGCAACACAACTATTCCTCCAGCATGATAAGGGCACTAGGAAATACTATCTAACCATCTGGAGATCATACTTTTTTCCCGAACAAATTATAACATCACTACAAGGGTAGTTCCGCCCCATCTACAGAGGATTAATAACATAACACCCTCCAAAATTGTCCCGCCCCCCCCCCCCCCCACTATCTGTGTCTAAAAATAGATAGCCCTACAGGGAAGAGGTAAGTTGTAAACTGGTAAAATCTGGAAATTATGATGAGCACAGATGTGTTTTGATAACAGTCATGACAAAGTCTGGGAACACAGATGAAGCCACTATAAGCGGGGCCCTAAAATCGTGTAAGTAGGGCGGCTTCACCTCCCTTTGCATCTCACAACTCCCGACTGCAAAGAAGTCTACAACTCTGGCGTCATTCAAGTACCAAGAAGCTGACAGCACTAAACTGCATGAGGAATCCATTAATTATTTTACGGGAGTGATCTTTAGACTGAGTAGAGTTTGGAATAATATTATATATAGGATACTTTCGACACACCATGCATATACATGTAGTGCATATATATATATATATATATATATATATATATATATATATATATATATATATATATATATATATATATATATATATATATATATATATATATATATATATATAAATTTAGAGGTAATCTCAGTCTCCAAGCCTGGCGCATATGTGTACAAGTACCTCCGGCTGTTATATAAATTGTAACAAAAGGTAACATCCGTGTGTGGCATCGCTAAATCAGGTGTAACGACACAAAAGTGTAACTTCTAGCACAAAGTTTATAGATCGTAGCAGGAATGTTTACTGAAAAGAATGATAAAATAACCAGCAACGTACAGTTTAAAGTTCATCCAACAACAGACATGGGTTGCACACATATATAGATTTTCTCTTTTGATCAGCATATAGTGCTTTCAATAATGAATTTTCTCATTGTAAGTTAGCTTCTAAGACCTAAGGCGTCTATGCTCATGATGTCCCATCAGATGCTGAGAAAATGTACAAAACACAGATTTCCTACTTTTAATCTTGTTTGCAAAGATCATTTTGATAATGACTGGTGGTGCTCTAGTAATGACATAATGAAAGAAGACTATTTACACACAGACTGTTTGCATGCATTGGCACACTGACCGAATGTTCAGAAAGGCAGACCAGAGCTTTTTTATAATAGGAGAACAGTACGTTTTTCTGTACGTATTAGACAATACAATACAATATAATAAAACTTTATTTACCCTCGGTAACTCCATTTATTTGCCAACTATTTTAAGTATGCCGAGCCTCACACTCGCATACATACGCTAAAACATATAGGTCATTTATGATATCGAATGACCCTCTGAAATTGAAATTTAAAAGTTTCATTCCCAATACAAAGTTTAAATGTCTATAAGATGTCTATTCTTGTACTAAAATTGTGGCTGAGAACACAAGTAATCGACAAAATATATTACACTCAGTATTAGATTTATAATGAGGCTGAAGTATAGATTGATTTTCTGATTCATGGACTACTTTTAGTCCTGTTTGCAGAGATAATTTTCATAATGACAACTGGTGCTCAAGTAATGATGAAATAAATAAAGGCTATTTGCATGGCTTGGTGGTGATCCAATGTCCAAAAAGCCATGCCTAAAGTGTTTTTAATACTGGAACAGTACTTTTTCCAATGTGTTCGGCAAAGTATTTAATACGCAGTACATTTTGATTATGACACTGAAGTGCAGATAAATCATTGTAACTACTGCTCATTATCCAGGGTATCCAACAAAGGTGCTACACATGTAGAGTGTACCGACTCCACTGAAGATGATATCCATGTGAGAGGCACCTGTGGAGTACACCAATTCCAATGAAGATGATATCCATGTGAGAGGCACCTGTGGAGTACACCAATTCCAATGAAGATGATATCCATGTGAGAGGCACCTGTGGAGTACACCAATTCCAATGAAGGTGATATCCATGTGAGCGGCACCTTTGAGTTGTTTTGATCTTCATTAATACTTGACAAAATTATGACGCATATTTAGATTCAATATTGTGCAATAGTTTTCAATCCAAAATAACTTTCCCAAATAGATTATCGCATAGAATAGCTACTTAAATCAATCATGATCTTTTGCAACAGATCCCACTGTAGAAAATCATTTATGTCAGACATGATTTTGTCCGAAATATCTGACAATTTACCTATCTTTACATGCATCAATACACAACTTGGAATTAAAGGAACCCTCTAAATTTCTTCAAATTGAAACGAAAGACCATAATTCATTACCGCATTTATGCCCACATAAATGCAAATGATATTATCCAAGACTTACACCTTGATTTGCTTTCTACTCCAAATAATAATTATGAAATTAAAAAAAAATATAAATCGAGACAAAGAATATTTCCCCAAACAGATTTCACAAATACAAACATAAGCATATGCCCCAGGTTACCGTTGGTATTTTGAGATCAATTAAATACCGCGATAGCCTTTACAAAAAATTAAAAAGTACTCCCCGAGATAATCCTCAATTTCATATCAAAAATCAAAATTTAAAAACGTATAACATGATATTCAAGACTAACATTAGTCAATTAAAGAAAAAATATTATACATCATAATTTCAAATATTTAGATGTAATGCCAAAAATATGGGGCATTATTATTACAGTTTTGAGTTTTAACAAAAAGAAAAGGGGATTTTCTTCATCTTTTTGTCTAATTGACAATATAAGGGTAACAAATAAAGAAATAACTCCCGGTCGGTTTTGTGCATTTTTTACTTGGCGGCAAAAGTTGATGTAGCTGACAAACCTCCTTCTCCATCTTAATTATGGAATAATATCAAACATATCTTTACTTTTAAACCAGTCAATTATTCTGACACAGAACACGTCATAAACAATTTAAAGGCTAAAAGTAAAACTGCGCATGAAGATTTATCCATGAAGATAATTAAAAATATTATTCCTGCTCTTACAGAGCCATTAACCATCATTGTAAACCAAGCTTTATCAACTGGAATTTTTTGAAACAGTCTAAAATTGCCAAAGCTTACCTTTATACAAGAAAAAAGAAGAAGATAATACACCTCTAGAAAATAATAGGCCCATGTCTTTATATCTGAATTTCGAGAAGATGGTTCATAATCAATTATATGATTACTTCACAACTTATTCTTTATTTTATGGCAGTCATCATAGTTTTAAGAAATTGCATTCTACAGAAACAGGAGCACCTGAGTTGGTTGATTTGGTTGATAGAATTCTTCAGCTGTTAGACTTGCCCAAGTCACCTATGAGCATTTTTTTTATCAATCAAATGCCTTTGGGTCATAAAATTGTTCTTAAAATTGGAGTACTATAGTGTCACAGGTAATGCTTTGCATTGGTTAGAAAATTGTGTTGCAAATTGATTCCCGTATGTTCAATTTAATGAAGTATTATCTCAATTACTGCCAATAAGGACTGGAGTTCCAGGGGTCAATACTCGGATCTGTTCTTCCATTATTTACACCAATGAAATCTATTTGGCATCTTAAAAATTGAATCAATTCTTTATGCTGATGACACAACTTTAGTAAGTTCCTTATGTTGAACTATATGAACTAATGTTGTTCTGCACCATTATGCTTTTTTTATCTCCAACAGTACCCACGGAAATTTACAGAATGTATCTGCTGATATTAATTCTGCGTTAAATAAAGTTTTTGACTGGTTATTAGCAATAAATTATCTTTAAACTTACGTGAGACTAAGTATACGTGATTTCATTTTCATCAAAGAAAAATTAATTTCAACTTAGTATTGAAAGTAAATGGTACCATTATTTCTTAAGTTGCAGAGTTTGTTTTTCCAGGACCAATAGTCAAGGACAATTTAAAATTGAATGTCCATGTCAATAAAATAGATAGTCAATGTTCTAAAGTAATTTAGTGTTTTCAGAAGACTTAATGGGTATATTCTAAAGACAATCTTGTTATCAGTTAACAATTTTTGTGGGTCCCATTAATATTATTGCATTCTTGCTTGGGTTTCTCGTGTGAATGTATTTTTCTCTTACAGAATACATTCGCGCGTCTTATTTGCTCTGAAAAACAGGCTCATAACGATCCGTTGTTCAAGAAATTACTATTATGAAGGTACATCATACTTTTCAAATGAGAGCCATAACGTTTCATTTCAGATATATCCAAAATCAATTACTATCCTATTTTCATAATATTTTGAAATCCCTTAACACACTCACTCGTGGACAAAATGTGCCTCTCCCTAAATCCACCAAAATATCTTTAGACCAATCATTCAGATACTATATCCTCTCTCTAATAAAGGCTTTTCCTCCTCGTGGCACCGACAAGATATGTACACACTCATGTTCCGGTTTTTCCGAGTCACTCAAAAATTTCTCCAACAGTATGAAGATGTGTGTACAGTGCCAAATTGTTTATATGCATCAGCCGAAAGCATTGTCCTTTATACAGTTTTCATATTGCCAATTGCTGAGTATGCATCGTGTGTTTTAATTTTCCGAACATCTTGGAACGATGTTGTAAATTTAGTCTCTACTCTCTTCTGGGTATTGCGGACAGATTCAATCCTATTTGTTTGACATAAGCAAAATGATGTGGTGCAAAGATAGATGGTAACAAACTGAAAATATTACATTTGTATATATATATATATATATATATATATATATATATATATATAGCATCCAAGGCTGGATCTCTGTAGTTGAGTTACCATGGCTCTAACTGTTGTACATCTATTTGCGACCCCTGCATAAAATTGCACGTTTCTCTAACATCTGTTTATTCCGTGCATTTTCTCATTTGAGTGTGAAATTGTATGGTGTTTCACACTGTAAGGATTTTGACGCTTTTTCTTGTTTTTTTTTCTTTGTTTGTTTGTTTTTGTGTGTGTATGTGTGTGTGTGTCATAGCGCTTCTTGTCTGTGCGTGGTTCTTAGTTGTCTTCGTCACAATCTCACCAATTTTGCCTTTTCCTTGTTCTGATTTTCACATTTTTATTGAGTCTACCGATCTTAATGTCAATCTAAATTTAAATCACTTGAACTTGGTCCAACAATTTAAAAGAAACAATGTAGCATTTATGATATATTTGCAACTAAGTTACTTATCTTTCATTGTTATCAACGTATTTTTTTTATTGCTTCAACCGATTTTGTGTCTGTTTTTGTGAAACGATCGTATTATGTGATGTCGACTTATTTTATTACCTCAGTCATTGAGATTTTCATGAAATTAATGTTATCATTTAGTAGTTGCTTAGCATAAATCTACAGTCACTTATAAGCAGGCCTTCAGTCAGAATTGTCCTGGCTATTTAAAACAAGATCTTTAATCCCAATGCCATTTGCCCTCGTGACCATCCCAGTCAACTTTATCAGTTAGACATTAAGGAAGAAAGGAAGAGAAATAATTAAAAGAAGACAGAAAAAAGACACAGGCAGAAAGAAAAAAAGAGACATAATGTAATACAAATACTGATAATACAAAAAGACACACAGACTAAAAAAAAAGCGGAAAGCTTAGAGCAAAAGGAAAGACAAGAATGAAGAAAAAAAAAAAACAGTGAACGAAAGATTCGTGTATGTGTAGTCCTCCACGAATATATACATGTATTAAGACGTAAGAAGATCCCCAAAAATAGATTAGTGAAAGTGTAAGTTAATACTTTTCAGGAAGGGTTTATGGCTATATTGCTCTTAAAGCATGTGACATGCGCACAACATCGTGTGCCTGCAAAACGAGCAACTGCAATGGCTTTACTGTTACAGGGAGGTTTCTGGCTATTTTGGGCTGAAAATACAGGTTAGATGGAAATGAAAACACAACATAGCTTCCGTTCAGAATGATAAGGTTTAGTGGAGCTTCCTCACGGGAAACTTTTTTGCAAAAGTAATCGTCTGCGACGATTAGCAGCTTCGGCAAAAGGTTTCCACCTCAGAGGCCCCAATAACTTTACCGTTCTGCACAGAAGATACGTTCTGTTGTATTATTTTGTGGAAGAGAACAAGAGGTGACTAACATTTTGCATGGAGGCTGGGTGGCTCGCTGAGTGGTAGAGAGGTAAATATACATTTAAAAATGAAGGAAATAATGAATATTCCTCTAATTTTAATTTGTGTCAGGATACTGTACCTCTCCATCACTATAGTGACCTACCAACTGAGATGTCGGCGGAAAGTCTTGTGGCTCAGCACTTGAGAGGCGCCGACATTAAAAAGTAGAGTAAACAAAGGTTAAGTAAGCTTGAACAGCCCTGAGAGCCTGCTTTCCTACTGGAGGAGCTACGGAGACCAGAGGCAGGAGCATGCTTTCCCTCCATCTGTGTTGTTCTCATCACACCACTTGAAGAACCCCTCCCAAAGGGGGGCGGTAGACTTGAAGAAGAGATGTAAAGCTACCCCCTTCCTCCCCCCCCCCCCCGGCGATTCTCACTGCCACTTTTGTAGATAATCCGGAAGCTGCAATGGGGTGTGAGAATTTGCCAACATGAAGACCAGTGGAAAGGCGTGGAACATGCAGGTGCTTGGTTGCACCAGCGATGGCTTCCAGAGCACAAGCCCCAGTGAAGGTTCGAGCTTTCAGTTTATGTATATGTCCAACACTGCCGAATTTAGACTACAATTTGTTTTCTGAGCTGCAGAAAATTCCCTTTTCCTTTAATGTTTCAGTTTCTTTCGGCTGGTTAGATGCCAGCTAATTTTCAGATGTTTTACTTTTGATGCCCACCTTAACTGTTTCCCTTCTAAGTATAAATATGGTTGATTTTTCCACTCTTCAATATTTTGGAAAATCGAATGTATAGTGTCTTAAATTTAATGTCAGGAACATCGTTAATTTTATCACACATGTCTACCATTTCTTGCAAAACCTTCAGACTCGGACTCAATACATGTATATTTATATTTTATTTTCGGAACGAGCGGGACTTAAACCTGCATCCTGTGGCACCAGTCGCCTAGCTGAAATGGGAAACGCACCTATCCACTCGACCAAATCCTCATTCTTAAAAAAGAATGGTTCAATGGAGGTATTTATGTCATCAGCACATGATATAGCTGTAAAACACTTATGTCCCATCCAGAATCCAACACTCTGTTCTTGCGAGCTGTTAAAAAGTACATCAGCATAAATTCTAAATAATAAAGGATATGAAATTCCACATTGACCTGCTCCGTTCGTCGAGTTGAACCTTTGACATCTTATATCTTGCTATTTAGCACTGATACTCTGCCTTACATTGGACACTTTTAACATCTTTAGTATACTTGGATTGACATTTTTGTCAATAAAAATTCATCCAGTTGATCGTATTTTACTGTGTCAAAGGCCTTACTTGTCTCAAGAAAACAACTGTATATAATAGAACTTCCCTGTATATAGTAATCCACCGATACATTCAAAGTCATTGTCTCTAAAGTCGTAGAATGCTGCTCATCATACACAAATTGCAAATCAGATGATCGAATTTCACCTACTTCATTATCCGTAAATATCGATTGAAATATCTTTAAAATTGAAAAATTAATGTGATACCTCCACCGGTTTCACTTGAACATGAATTCCTTAAACATATTTAGGTATTGAAATTATTGTAGAATTGAATGAACTTTTCAGAACGTGGCATTGTAAATCATGCAGTTGAATAGACTATTAAGATGTGGATGAATGGTGTTTCCTGCATGTAAAATATGATATGAGAAAAGAATTCCCCCACCATCTGATTTCTTTGCTTACAACATCGACTACCCCGCATATCAGAAATATCTTTGAACAAAGAGTTTTCCTTTATTAATTGTTCAATCATTTCATTATCAATTGTTTTAGTTTCATTAGTACAGAGGCACAGAATTGCACATTGTTTTCAGCGAACAGGGTTGTAATTTCTACTTTAGGTGTCTTGTCATCGATGCAGGAAGGGTCTTTGTCCTCTATATTGTCTTTTTAACTTCAGTCAAAAGGTCTCTTAACGATGTTTTACAATCATGCAACACTTTCATACATTCTACGTTTTCTCAGCTCTTCGTCCTTTCTCTTTAATCGTCTTATAGCATAATGATATTGTCATTTTGTCCTGTTCACCTGGTCATGTACTACCCATGGGCCTGGCCGGCCACAACATGTACACCATAATTTACTTTAAAAAGTCGCATCATCTTTAAAATCCGTTACTTTTGTACCCCACTATGGCTTCTGAAGACTTTTTTTCTTCATGCGTGGAAAGCAAAAGTCTGATTTTTAAATTGCTCTTTTGATTTTTTTTAATAACTTTATATTTCTCATCGACCTCTTGCAATCTATTGTTTGATAAAATGCCAAATAATTTGCTTAGGCACAATGTTGTTATGAGTTTCCAGCTGTCTCAATTTTTGTTGAACGTATTCGATAGTCATGTTAAGAAAAAGGTGGGTCATTTTGATGTCTTGTGATCGACAGAGATGTCTTCCTATTTTTGTGTGTGTCTTCAATATTGTCCAAGATGGCTGCACATATGAAAAAAAAAAGAAACGTAATTAGTCATAATATATCGTAGAACGATGGATATTTTGTGAAAAATAATGTTGATAATTTTGGGACAACAGTACAGACTCCAACAGTAAAATGGGCAAAATTACACACTGAGGAAGCCAAAAATTATTACAGTGAATGTGTTGTATAATACAGACAGACAAACATACAGACAGACAGACAGACCGACAGACAGACAGACAGACAGACAGAGGGATAGATAGATAGACAGACAGACAGACAGACAGACAGACAGACAGACAGACAGACAGACAGACAGACAGACAGATAGATAGATAGATAGATAGATAGATAGATAGATAGATAGATAGATAGATAGATAGATAGATAGATAGATAGATGAAAATGACAGCTCTTTAGTAATAGGCAAAACATAGATCTTGCCCGGGATGCTGTACCAACCTTGATCTTACAGAGAGGAATAGGCAAACTATACCCGAGAATTAATGCAGCATTTAGACCGATAAAATCACAACAAAGTCAATACGTGTATGTTGTGAGTAATTTAAGAAATGAACCAACCATTCTAGAAATAAATACCATCTGATACTGCGTATGAAGAATGCTATTCAATGTATAATGCAGGTTGATAAACTTTCCCTGTATATCAACGATAGAATATACCTTGGCCTTACTGCTCTTTTGACACTATATATATATATATATATATATATATATATATATATATATATATATATATATATATATATATATATATATATATATATATATATATATATATATGTATATATATATACATATGTGTGTGTGTGTGTGTGTGTGTGTGTGTGTGTGTGTGTGTGTGTGTGTGTGTGTGTGTATACATAAACAAATGAAACAAACGTACAGAACTGAGAAATCGATTGTCCAAGATGGTTTTTACCACGGAGATCTGGCACAGAAAGTCGAATTGACTTTTTATAGTGTTTCTAATAGGAATAGCTGGACGGGGAGTGTCATTTTCTGGCGTTGTGCGAATGGGCGTGGAGTTCTCTGGCAAACATTTCTGAAGAAGTGCGGCAATTCATTATGAACATACCGGCAATGTATCATCGACTTTCAAGCTGCTGAATTCCTTAAATGGAGGGTCAGTATGGGCGAAAACAATACGAGAACATATGAGGCGAATAGCCTGTGTTTTTTGTTTTTGTTTGTTTTTTTTTGGGGGGGGGGGGGGGGGAATCGATCGGGAAAAGAATCCCCAAGCAAATATACAGCAGTTTTTATGAAGTAAGAAGAGGGGGGTGTATATGAGCATCAGTTGTTGCCGGGGGAGTATATTCGCAACCTCTTTAATATACCAACAATTTTAGAGAGTTTTGTAGATACCTTCCATATATGATTATCCCAGTTGAGATTGTCGTTAATAGTTAAACTTAAGAAATAAATAACATTACCTTTATCAATAAGAGAACTTTCAATCTGGAGGTCTAGTTGTAAATTTATTCTTTGCGGAGAGAAATGATTATGCACTTTGTACGTTCCAGGTTTATACAATCAGAAACATTTTCATTCTCACAAGCATCATTTGTCTCAAAAAAAACCCCATAAATGTGACGGACTAACGTATTTTTCTTGACATTTTTGAGGCAGGATTTGCGTCGAATGACATGATCAGGTAAAGGGTTTAAAGTGTTATGACATGGCCAAGTAAAGTGTTTAAAGTGTTATGACAGGGTGAAGTAAGGGATTTTAAGTGTTAAGACATGACCAAGTAAAGGGTTTAAAGTGTTATGACAGGGTGAAGTAAGAGATTTTAAGTGTTATGACATGACCAAGTAAAGGGTTTAAAGTGTTATGACAGGGTGAAGTAAGGGATTTTAAGTGTTATAACATGGCCAAGTATAAGGGGTTTTTAATTGTTATGACATTGCCAAGTAAAGTTTTTTTAGTGTCATGACATGGTCAAGTAAGGGTTTTTAAGTGTTTTGACATGGCCAAGTAAAGGGTTTAAGGTATTATGACAAGGTGAAGTAAGGGATTTTAGATGTTATGACATGGCCAAGTAAAGGGTTTAAAGTGTTATGACAGGGTGAAGCAAGTGATTTTAAGTGTTATGACATGGCCAAGTATAAGGTTTTTGTAACTGTTATGATATCGCCAAGCAAAGGTTTCTTAGTGTCATGACATGGTGAAGTAAGGGTTGAAAGTGTTATGACAGGGTGAAGTAAGGGTTTTTAAGTGTTATGACATGGCCAAGTATAAGGGGTTTTTTAACTGTTATTATATCGCCAAGTAAAGGTTTCTTAGTGTCATGACACGGTGAAGTAAGGGTTGAAAGTGTTATGACAGGGTGAAGTAAGGGTTTTTAAGTGTTATGACATGGTCGAGTAAGAGTTTGAGTCTTCTCTCTGGAGGTGCTCTCCTACGCACGGCTTCAAAGTGAGCGCATAATTCACTCCAATCGTCAATTATTATGTATGGGTGCCAACCTAGACATATTGTTTTTGCAAAGTTCTTTCTTTCTTTCTTTCTTTCTTTCTTTCTTTCTTTCTTTCTTTCTTTCTTTCTTTCTCTCCGCCAAATTTGTCCGGAGCTTCACTCTGACACTGTGCAAGCTACACTGTTTCAACTTGGCATGGTAATACACCTAGAAGGGAAGTTGTCTCTCTGATTTGTAAAAATCAAGATGTTCAAAATTATGCAAATTAGGGTAATTAAAATTTTAAAAGCTCCATATCTTCAAAACTATTATAGATAGATACAAAATTCAAAGTTTTGCAATTGGTTTGTGACATCTGCCGATATAATGGACAATAAACAAAAGTTGTAAAATTTTAAATCATGATAATTAAGGCACTTTGAAAATTTAAATCTTGAATATCTTCAAAACTATAATAGATAGAGATGCCATTCCAAATTCAATATACAGGTTTGTGATAGAGGTGGATCCAATGAACCATGAACCAAACTTGTAGGATTAGAATTTATGCAAATTAGATGATTACCTAAAATTTAAATCTTGAATATCTTCAAAAATATTATAGATTGAGATGCGCTATTATCTTTCACGTATAGCTTTCTGCTATAGGCGCGTCCAATGAACAATGAACCAAAATTGTAGCATTTGAATTTATGCAAATTAGGAATACACAAAATTTAAATCTTGAATATTTTCAAAATTATTATAGATAGAGATGCCATTCCAACTTCAATACATAGGTTTGTGCTCTAGGCGCATCCAATGAACCATGAGCCAAAATTGTAACATTTAAATTTATACAAATTATGAGAATACACAGAATTTCAATCTTGAATAGTTTCAAAACTATTAACAAAATTTCAGTCTTGAACATCTTCAACACTATTATAAACAGAGATGCCATTACACATTTGGAGCTTATGTCCCAGCTGCATACATTGCATTGCAGTTTCTCCAGGCACCCAGACTGATTTGCTAACAAGCAAATCAAATTTTTTACTTGTGTCATGTAAACACAGTGTAAATATGTCTTGAAATTTGTTGGACGCAGCATAAATTTAATCCAGTCTTATAGGTGCCTCCGTTGTGAACGGGTAGTTTTTCGAATATTTAAATAATAATAATAATAATAATAATAATAATAATAATAATAATAATAATAATAATAATAATAATAATAATAATAATAATAATAATAATAATAATAATAATAATAATAATAATAATAATAATAATAATAATAATAATAATAATAATAATAATAATAATAATAATAATAATAATAATAATAATAATAACGTGGCCGAGGAAGGACTCAAAGACTTGAGTCGACGCTATACCAAGCCTTGTTTCGTTAATAAGACCTTGTAATCTTGGTATCACGTCAAACAGCCTGATTTAAACTAAGGAATTTTATCTCGGATTGGATATGGACATTCCTAGGTGCACGGCAAAATGATCATGTTTGTCAGTAAGTTCGTGATGTCCATAAGCGGTCAGGATTACACAATTTTAAGGGTCCGGTCTGTTTGCAGTTTGTATTACCAACTTGTATGGTGAACACACACGTTACAGAAGTTTCATCCACACTCAGACCGAGGCTTATATATATAAAGTTAAAGTGCAGTTTTACAGTTAGCACAGAGTGACCTGTCAGGTCTGAGTTCACACGTCCACATTGCCCAGTGCCTGCACCCCATCGCAAGCATTAACTTTGGTCGGTGAGAGGCCCTTGCTTGCCTGTTCACACTTTTCCCCTGGAAGTCGGGAATAATGTGTTGGGGCGAGTGCAGCTGATCGAGGTTCAATAATACTTCCTGCAGCAGGACAACCACTCGGGATTTTTATATTGCAAAACTTCCACGTGGATTGCTGTATTTTTACATACACAGAAAAAGTTTATAAGCTGGAAAATATTTAACCGACTTAAAGACCATGACACGGGTACTATTTTGTATAATATGTGCATTTATTGGCTGCCAGATTGCCTCAGCTCAAGTGAGTATACGTTATTCATGAAAAAAAAATCATATTTTTATTTTTTATTTGTGCACATTTAAAAAGGAGGACCCGTTCATGGGGTCTGATGTGATACAATGCAATAAATACAAATCCTGTAAAACAAAGTCCAAAACTGTCAGTGTTTAAAATACAGTAAAAGGTTGATATATACAATGAACTTAATGTACAAAATAACAAATAAATATTTGAGTGTTTTTTTCAAAAAGACAGTCATCAGATCTACGGACTTAAGTTCAAACAAAAATACGAAATACTAGGAAAGATGATTTGCTTCATAGGAATGACATCTCTATCTATTATACTGTTGAAGATATTCAAGATTGAAAATTTCGAATACTGCTGATTAGCACAATTTGAATTGCTACAACTTTGTTTTAAATTCTTTAGATGCGCACTGGTCAATAAACCCCCAGTAGAAGTTGGAATGACATCTCTATCTATAATACTTTTGAAGATATTTAAGATATAAAATTTCAAATGCCCCTAATTTTCATAATTTTAAACATCTTCATTCCTCTGTATATAACGGTCAAACTTCTTGTATGGAGGTAGAATCATGTCAAGTTCATGGAGTTTCTATGTATATTAGTGTCCGGGAAAAGTGTCGGACAAATTTGCTGGTTAAGAAGAAAGAAAGAAAGAAAGAAAGAAAGAAAGAAAGAAAGAAAGAAAGAAAGAAAGAAAGAAAGAAAGAAAGAAAGAAAGAAAGGAGAAAGTGTTGACACACACTTTAATAATCGTGCCACCTGTTTTTCTCCTTTTTAAAAAATGAATCTGCGGGAGACAATTCAGTTCTTCATTCTTGATATTTCTTGACTTGACAAATCCATCAGAGCAACATTGAAATGCGTACTGTAAAAACTAGAAAAGATGATTTGCTGCATAGCAAATCAGTGTGTGTGTCTTCAAAGCATATTGGTATGGCATTGTACAACTATTTCATAACACGGGGGTAGAAGTTGGAATGGCATCTCTATCTATTATAACTTTGAGGTTATTTAAGATTTAAAACTGCTACAACTTTAATTTTTATTTCATTAGGTGCGCAATGGTCAATAACCCCCTAGTAGAAGTTGGAATGATATCTCTATCTATTATAGTGTTGAAGATATTCAAGATTGAAAATTTCGAACACTGCTAATTAGCATAATTTAAATCGCTACAAATTTTGCTTTAGATTCATTATATGCGCAATGGTCAATAACCGCCTAGTAAAAGTTAAAAGGACATCTCTATCTATAATAGTTTTGAAAACACTCAAGTTTGAAAATTTCCAATGCTGCTAATTAGCATAATTTAAATTGCTACTTTTGTTTTAAATTCAGTAGATGTGCAATGGTCAATAACTCTCTAGTAGAAGTTGGAATGACATCTCTATCTATTGTACTTTTGAAGATATTCAAGATCTAAAATTTCAATGCCCCTAATTTTCATAATTTTAAACATCTTTATTCCTCTGTATAAAACGGTCGAACTCCTTGCATGGAGGTACAATCATGCCAAGTTTGGAGTTTCTATGTATATTAGTGTCCGAGGAAAGCGTCAGACAAATTTGCTGGTAAAGTAGAAAGAAAGAAAGAAAGAAAGAAAGAAAGAAAGAAAGAAAGAAAGAAAGAAAGAAAGAAAGAAAGAAAAAAGAAAGTGTTGACACGCACACTTTAATAACCACTCAGTTTTCACCGCAGGAGCGGGTTTTAACAACTGCCATTAACTGATTGTTTTTTTTGTTTTAAACATTAAACGACTACATTTTTCATCACACACACACACACACACACACACACACACACACACACACACACACACACACACACATATATATATATATATATATATATATATATATATATATATATATATATATATATATATATATATATATATATATACAGTAAAACCTGTCCTTGTGGACCTCTGTCTACTGTGGACACCTTCTTAATGCGGACAGTTTTGGCCAGAACCGAATATTTTTAAGTCATTTTCATGTTGGTGATACCTGTCTAAAGTGGACACCTGTCTATTGTGTATTGCGGACACTTTTGGGGGTACCAAATGCAAAAACAACCTGTCTATTGCGGACACGATATATCAATGCATTTTTTGCAACTTGTTATGTTCCAAGCTGTAATGCCTGAACAATGCCGTGCATGTTAAGGTGGAATCAAAGACTAATTAATCCATTGTTCACTGGCCTGTTACACATAATAAGTTCACTTAGCCAAGCAGCTAGGCTGCAATGCCTCAACAAACATGCCAGGTGTCTCTGAGCACTGGTGCTCCTGTGGAGTGAGGTTTCTCACACTTTCTCTGTCTATCAAACAATTAAGCTCCATAGATAGATCATTAAGCCAAAAACAAAGGAACCACTGAGACTCGTGTGAAGTTATTCACAATTTCTTAGGGATCGTGTACAAATAAAAACCTTTCCAAAATTCCGAGAAACCATCGGAATGGAGGGAGGGGGTTAATGGCAAAATCGGAATTTCACCAATTTTTTGGAAAGCTTCAAAATTATCGATGTAATAATGCGGTAGCGGTCATTTTTAAAGACTAGCCTGATCATGCATGGTCTGCATAACATTTCCAATGCAACTTAATTTTCATGTATTGTTTTAATAAGGAGGTGTAGGTTTTGGAGGATATTAACACCTAGCACGCCGTCGGCGGTCATACTCGACATGTATCTGAACATCGTTTGTCGCCGTAGGCGGTTATACCCGCCAACACAGCACGCCGACCGTCGACAGCCTCCCACCGGCCCGTTATGTTTATTTACCGTCAAGCGTGTGCATTTCGTCGTAGACAAACTTCATTATTTACCGATGGCTATTTCGATTTTGAGATAAAAAGAAATATATTTTTATTATATGGATAAAAATGAAACAACTATGCGTTTCACGTGACATTTTGAATGATACAACTCCCAAAATTTACGCTAAAACTTCGTAACTTTGCCCCTTTGCCGCCACGATGTTTTGCGTCGTCCGCCATTGTTTTTCATACTGCTGGAATCCTGAGAATTTCGTCTCTAAATGTAACAAGCTCTCTTATTGGCTAAGAAATAAATATTCCTGGGGTATCCCTCCAAAAGTAGCCCAGAATGAGAATTGAACCTCATTATAAATGCGCTGGGTCAATTCCAGGTTTCTCATTGGATGGATTTGGTCACGTGCAAGTCACTGTCCAATCAAAGTCGTTATTTGCCATGTGTTTGAGTCAAGTTCGATATGTTGCGCAGGTGAACATGTCGCATTTACGCAAAGATTATAGGACCAAGATGCGAAATTTTGACATCATACTTTTGCAAAACGACTTCGATGGAACAGATCTAGACACAGATAAAGGCAGGAATGAAAATTCCATATGCAAGGCAAGGAAAATACGCAGATTCCGTCACTGCACAGTGACGAAGATAAGCCTGATTGAGAGTTGCGTAGACACGATGTGTTGTCGATCGCTGTCTCAGATACGTCACGGCACGATGTTTTTATCCCAAGTTTGTTGCGTTAATTTGATTAAAATGACTGAAAGGATAAAAATCTGTATATAAGAACAAATGAGGAATGAAATTTATGACCAAAGGTCTGGAAAAATATACGCACATGACAGAAAACTATGCCCGGACTCATACATATTACCTGTTCACACTCGCTTGTGTTGCACGGCCCGTGACCGTGTTTGTTGGTAAAAAAAAAAAAGGTGACCAGACGCTTGACGTCCCATAAAGCATAAAAAAAAATTAGGGGGTAAATTGAAATAAAAATTGCACAGAATTATACCTCATGTAATTTCTGACCGACTTTGTTTTTCCATTATATGGGTGAAAGACTGTATGGGTAGAGATGTATGGCTGCAGCAGCTGACATGTTGGTTTTCCAAAAATTTGGTGATATTGGAATGGACATGGAGGGAGGGGGTTAATCAGATTCCATTGGTTTTTTGGAATTTTGGAAAGGTTTTTATTTGTACACGATCCCTTACAATGGCACATACAGTTATACTGTACCCAAAGGATAGGATATCTCTGTGGTATGTTTGTTTCTTTTCTGTTAATAAAAGAAATTACGCAAACTTTATTTAGCCTGGTAAGCCCATACATACACAATTTTTCCCTTAATAGATAAAAACTATAAAATCCCAAGTTAAGATGAGTTTTATTAAAGTGTCAGGGGCATAATGTACAAAAACTGAGAGCAAATGCTGTATGATCACTTGTGCAAAAAGGCTTACATTGTACCTGTGACAAAGTTTAATATTATGCCATGCAGACTGCTATACATTTAATGAAAGCCTGTGTACAACCTTGTATGTGTACATTGTGCTCATTAGGATATGCAGAATACAATGTGACAGCTGGGACACATAACAAATGTGAACTTAACATTATGTTCATACATGAACATGTACTGGTGAAATATATTTCAGCCATTTATATTAGTTAAAATTTGTGTTGTTGCAATGTAATCAAGTTATCTAACTTTGAGTTTTCTTGTTTTTTTTGTTATAATGATGAAGTAATTATGCTAATTAGCAGCACTTGAAACATTTAAAATTTGAATATCTCCAAAAATTTTATAAATAGAGGTGCCAATCCAATTAGATTTAGAGGTTTGGAACATATGGCCGCATCCAATGAATCATAAACGAAAATTGTATCATTTTGATTTATGCAAATTAGGTGAATACACAAAATTGGAGTCTTTGAATAACTTCCAAACTATTATAGATAGAGGTGTCATTCCATCTTCAGTTTGCAGGTTTGTGACATGGCCACAGCCAATGAAACATGAAACAAACTTGAAGCATTCAAATTTATGCAAATTAGGTGAATACACAAAATTTAAATCTTGAATAACTTCAAAATTATTAAAGATAAAGGTGTCATTTCCACTACATTTGGTAGGTTTGTGACATTCCTGCATCCAATGAAACATGAACCAAAGTTGTAACATTCTAATTCGTGCAAAGTAGGTCAATACACATAATTTAAATCTGGAATAACTTCAAAACTATTTCAGAGTGAGGTATCATTTCCACTTTAATTGGTAGGTTTGTGACATAGCCGCATCCAATGAAACATGAACCAAAGTTAGAGCATTTTAATTTATGCAAATTAGTTGAATACATAAAAAATTAATCCTGAATAACTTCACAACTATTTCAGAGTGAGGTATCATTTCCACTTTAATTGGTAGGTTTGTGACATAGCCGCATCCAATGAAACATGAACCAAAGTTATAGCATTTTAATTTATGCAAATTAGTTGAATACATAAAAAATTAATCCTGAATAACTTCAAAACTATTATAGACTGAGATGTTCAAATTTCAATAGATAGATTTGTTGGATAGTTGCATCAAATGGTCCATTAATCAAAATTGTAGCAGTTTGATTTATGCAAATTAGGCAAATATGCAAAATTAACATCTTGAATAGCTTCAAAACTATAATAGATTGAAGTGCCTTTCCAACTTCAATTTATAGGTTTCTGACATAGCCGCATGAAAAAATTATTGTTGCAGGAGTTAAATAAATACTGAATAGGCAATCTTTAAAACTTTTTTTAGGCCGACAGACTGATTTGCGGGCAAGCAAATCATTTTTTTCTAGTTTGGCACTATTTTTGAATGGGGGAGGGGTCAAAGGGTTTGGAGGAACCCGCCATTTTCAGCAAAAGGTCCAACCTGGAACAATAAAAGAAAAAAAGAGAAACTAGGAAAGAAAGAAAGAAAGAAAGAAAGAAAGAAAGAAAGAAAATGTGTTTGTGCACAGACATACATATAATAACACATGAAAAGATATAAAAATAAGATTCTGACTGGCGAAGTCATCAAATTTTGTCGGTGATAAAGCAGACATCTATTCCCACAACCGATTAATTTCTACCATGCTTGGTCCACAAATGTTGCTTTCAAGGTCATGTATTATGTAACTTGGCAGCTCCTAGGTACATGGGTTTACACTGGTTCGGGTGACAGCAGCTGGTCCGCGGGCCCTGTTTGGCCATTGTGTTGCCTGCATTAGGCGCACTGCACCTCTGTACAGAACTGAGATATATTTTATTTGACCTTCGGAAGAAAAATACATAGATAACATGAATTGAGAAACTGGCAAGAAATTGAGGTGCTTCAGCAAAATTAAATGGCTGGTCAGGGAGACTCTCATTACGGCTTTGCGAGCCACCCTTTCAAATAAATTATACATGTATATATAGTCAGAGATGAAAAACGCATTTAACGCTGGGACTTATAATACGGACAGCTCTTTTTTTGAAGTTTAAAAATTCTTTCGATTTTTGTGCCCCCGTGCATGAATGATGAAAAGAAGTGGACCTAGCATAGAGCCTTAAATTGGGGAACTCCCGTAGAGATTATAGTATGATTAGATTTTGAATTTTCAAATCCAACAAATTGTTTTCGATTTCTGAAATAACTTTTGAAGAGTACAAGAGAAAATGCTCAACGAGTCCATTGTGGGGGTATAACGTTAGCAAGGTGAAATAGCAGTAATAACAGTCTAACAGAGGTGCGCTAATCATCAGGGACAGTCCCTGAAATTAGCTGTAATTTTGACCACATTACGGTGTTTGTCCTGTATTGAAACTGATTGTTTTCTCATGTATTCTTTGTTAAATTATATGCGCTGTCCTGGAAATGGCATTTTGAGTGTTGGCATCTCTGTAATAAATAACAATGATAAACAATAGGTCTAATTATAATGATGTAGTACTGCTGCTACTACTACTACTACTACTACCACTACTACTACTACTACTACTACTACTACTACTACTAGTAGTAGTAGTAGTAGTAGTAGTAGTAGTAGTAGTAGTAGTAGTAGTAGTAGTAGTAGTAGTAGTAGTAGTAGTAGTAGTAGTAGTAGTAGTAGTAGTAGTAGTAGTAGTAGTAGTAGTAGTAGTAGCGTTTTGGCTGGCCTCTTGCCACAATACTGAACACTCCCAAATTGAAACGAGGCTAATCTCAGCATCCCGTTCTTGTATTACCGTAGCTGTTTCGCGCCGGTCACGCACTGGCGGAGGCTGCGTGCCCTGGTTCAGAGGTTTTACTCATCCCTGTGGCTGTGAATCTCGATATCAAAGTATCAGTCACTTTACTGGTCAGTGACGCAGGCATTTGTTCACAATGAGAGATGCGAAGGAGTGAGTAATTCTTCCTACCAACGGTAAAAACTAGAAGAAAAACGGAGACGGATGCATGTCTGAACCCGCTACCTGCCGACGTGGTGTAGAACAGCGACAAAGTGAATAAAGAATTTCGCGGGGATAACTTCATTCTTCAAACAAAGGAAGGCGATCTCGTGGGAGGGCTAGACTAGTCATGTGACATTTATTTTGACAGTTATATTTGTCTTTTCGTCCAGAACCACGTAATTCCTCGTAGTCGTTACTCTATGCCAGAGTCCGAACACTTTATACACGCCATGCATAAACCAATTAACCTATCACTGTCTCTAAGTTCTAACATATAGGCCTAAATATGGAAGTACTGTTGTTCCTATAGGCTTGTACACGTGCTTTTGTAGAAGTTTGACATAGGCTGTATGAGTCCAAATAAATTAAGTTCTTCAGCAGGTAACTACTCGGAACATGTTTCGGAGCCTGTACCCGTGGCCCATAGGCCTACACTGTACACTAGGCATTCCTTGGTCCTGGGGAGAAAAGGGGAAGGAGTGTAATGAGAGCCAGACAGTTTTGAACCCTCGATACGCTCAACATCCAGACTTTAGCGTAATGGCAAAACGCTGGCTCAGGGTGTGAGAGGTCCCTGGTTCAATACCCGGCTGAACCACAACAATTGTACAGTGTAGGCATATGGCCCATATGGGTACAGGCTCTGAAACATGTTCTGAGTTTTGAAGTGTACAATGCTGCAAATGCAAGCCAGGACAGCCGAGTTCATGGCCGGATCACGCACAAGCCTGTGATGAGGAGTGATCTGGCCGTTACGGAAAGGGTGTCCTGATTTGGAGTATTCTTAACGCAGTTGGTTTTATTTTTATCTAGTAATTATATAGCTGTGCACATGTAATGAAAGATTATTAAAACCTGATAATGCATAAATATAAGCTTTTATTTTGGAAAACATTTGAAATTCACAAGGGCACTATGGATCGGGTTATCATCCAGTCCATATTTTTCTGTTTTTATGGCTGATACGTGAAATTTTAGTAATTTGAGTAATTAGTAAACTTAACTCTCCACCACCATTGCCAAGAGCTGTGTGTCTGGGTCAAATGCCCAAGAACCAAGTTGAGTTCATTCACTTGATTCCAAAACCTGATGGTCCTGTGGAGCCATCTCTCCATTCGTATATGAATCCGGTAGTGACTCCTGGTGCACATGCTCCCTGTATCATCCTTCCTCTTTTGATGAGTGATCGGTTGATGTTAGATGTGAGAAAGGAAGGGGGTGGTCAGGTGTGCTTTTCTGGTAGTTGATAGGTAATTAGCATACTTACTGATACTAAAATTACAAAAAGTCTCATAAATTAGTTACATAACGTTACCTCTGGACCACCAGTGCCAATTTACAGATGCAGAGGCAGCGGGTGTAACGTGACTAATGTTACTGGCATACTGCCCACAAATGACCACCGGGACCAGCAAGGGGGGGGGGGGGAGGAGGAGGAGGAGGAACCATCATTCTGTGTGAAGAGGCGATGTGTGAAGGGAAAACCTCAGAGATACATGAACTTCAGGCCGCCACTTGTTCTTTGCAAGAAAGCCGAAGTGAGGCCTCAATGTCACCTGAGAGTGGTCAGGCCACCATTGGATTTGGTCATGAACTGCAGCGTGGATCTCGCTTCTTCGAGCCCCGAAGCGAGTGTTAATAGAAAACAAGTTTTTCCACGTCTCATTCTTGAGGTCCACCCCACGGTGGTCCTCAAGGCACTCAAAGGGCCACTTTTTCCACATGAACGAGACCAGGGGAAGGTCCCACCATGGTAGGACCGCCTGCCTGACACTGTGAATGTCAAGGATGCTTGTGAGGGTTGAGGAGATGGCTGATCTGAATCCCTCCACTGTTTTTGAGCTCTTGCCAAGGTCTTTCCCCCCCCCCCCCCCCGATAAAAAATGTCTACAATATGTGGAGACCAAGGATGAATTCTCCTACTGCTGCATCAATCTGAAAGCACCTTCCAAGGAGCTGAGTCAACAGTCATAGAAGAGGATTGCAGCCTTTCTCTGGCAATTCTATCTGAATGAGAGTGACCACCCTGTCCCTACTGGCTGACCTCTTCTTAAGAATTGGATGGCCAGGACATTTTGATGTCCCAGGACATGCCTCATGTGTGCACGAACTTCCTGTTCGGAGCGCTATCGAGTGATGAGTATAGCCAACTCTGTCAGCTTTAGTCATTGCTTTGATGTATTGTTAAATTGTATTTTTATGACTGGCAACAAATAAAGTCAAATCAAATGCCAAGGTTATTCAAGTGATAATACTTCATTAATTTTAAACAATTTTAATGTATTTTGGTCCATTTTTTGGCAAAATTTGCAAACATCTTATCCAAAACTGCATGGTTAATTGGCTTGCTTGGAAATTACACAGGTGGTCTAGCTGGAACTGTTTATTTTACAATCACTGGGATTGAATATAATGCCCCAGTTTGTTTCTACTTCTGTTATACAATGGGAGGTGGTTTAATTAAGATAAGCTGTCCAGCTAGAAAGGGCACATACTGGTTCAGGGGTAAGTCAGACTGTTCTTATCTGAACTTGTGCTGTACAAATTTAGTAATTATGTTTGTTTTCTCAGGTATTCTTCATTCATAATGACCCTCTACATTTATAAGCAAAACTTCACATATTTAGCTATCTCATCATTTGCCACGTTCATATTTATTCATTATTATGTGGGTTGTCTTTGCTTAATATTTAGCTTAGACAAGGAGCCGCTACTCAGAGAGACATGTACGGGTAAAAGCTCTGAAACATGTTCTGAATTGTTACCCACTGAAGACTTTTTAATTTATTTGGGCTCATAAATACAGCCTGTGTCAAAATTCTTCAGAAGCATATGCAATATGGACAATAGTACTTCCATATGTATATAGGTTAGACAGTGACAGGTTTATGGAGAGCAAAGAGTTTGGACTGAGGAGTAAGGTAATGATTACTAGGAAGTGGTTCTGGACTAAAAAAGACACGAATACAATAGGAACAGGTGGCATGAAATTCCATCATTACATAAAGACTTATGTACGTAATATAATTGTGTATGTTTATACATATTACTTTTTGTCATGTCAGTAGATTTACCTTTTTTTTCACATGGGGGTGATATTTATCTCAGCCTTAAATGACAAATTTTGTCCATTTACTTGTTTGTATCTCTAACAATATGGTATGTCACTTGTAAACATCGGAACTTCAGACTAGGGTCCGCATTTTATTTGCCTCCTATTTTTTCCCATATTACTATGAAAATCCATGTAATATGTCACCAGGTCGTAAGGTTGACTATATCCCAGCTCTGCATGTATTTCAATGTTATGGATACTCATAGTTTGTTGTCAAACTTCTCTTTGGATTGGGTGGATTTGAAAATTATTTGTTGATGAAAATAGGATTGTTTGTCCCTTTTTGTCACACTTGGCACTGTCACAGATGACTGAAGTTTGACTGAAACTTGTATCGATAGGTGGTACTACATGCCAAATATGACAAAAAAACTTTTGTGATTTTCAGGGCACAGGCATGTCAATAAACTACTATGTTTAGGCTATCGCCCTAACCATCATAGTGTTTCAGTATCATCAAAACCAAGCAGCACACGAAAATAGGCCTATTATGAAGCATATATTCAAGCCTTAATTTATTGAATGTCTGTCTGCAATATCAAGTTAGAATATAATTTAGTAAAGATTGAATCAAATGGAAGGGATGGCATTTTATTGTGAAAATGAAGCACAACATGACTTAGGCCTACGTGCATTTTTAAGAGGCGCTAAATGGGTACGAAGAAGTGTCCTGCAGATTCAGGCTTTACACAAAGGAGTGCGGATGTCAAAATGTTGAATGATGTTAAGCAGTACAAGTGACTGTCCTCTAATTTTTTCAACAGCACTAGGATTTTTTTTCTGTATTTTTACAAATTTCTTCCTAATCCTTGAAATGGCTTCCCTGTCGTGTGGCAGTTTTTAGCCCACACCTTTGCTGCAATCAAGGATTTGCCAGCCTTGGCATCTCCAGCTTGGTACTCATTATAAGTCACCTTCAGGTTGATTGATCCATCAGAGATTGCATTGCCATGGTAGTATGGCAAGCAGTTTTAGCATTTATTCTGTAGTTATAAATATGTGAAAATCTTTTTCACATGTGTAAAAAAAATTTTACGTATGTGAAAATCTTTAACACTTGTTGTAATAATTTATTTCACATATGTGAAATAAAAATATTATTGTGCATGTGCGTAAAAATATTTCACATATGTTAAATTATTTCAAGTTAATGCAAATGTGAAAAAGATTTTCACATGTATAATTATGGAATGAATGCTAAAATGGTTTGACATTTCTGGTAGTGCAGTTTTGTCCATTTTGAAGTTGCATTAAATTTGTCAGGCCAGGGGATTAACTTGCCCAGTCATTTTCACTGAACTTTGTCATTGTTCTCCATTTTTCTGGTGCCACATGTAAATACTGGAGCATGTACTTTCAGCTCGTGGCACATGTACATGTAGATGATGCTTCACTGTGTTACGCAGCTTTAATTATTAGGTCTACTTTTAAGTTTGATGAGTTCCAAGTCCAGAATCCCTGGTAGATGTGCACATGATAATCGAAGTAAAAACTACTGAAAATAATGAAGTATGGAAAAAGATTATAGTTTCATGTCAGTATGAAGGAAACCAACATTTCCAAAAGAGCTTGTCATCCTCCTCTTATTATACCACCACACACCTGGACAGCAAATGACTAAATGACTTGAAACAGCAGTGAATGTTTTCTGTCCTGACTGGGGATCCGTTTCCCTATCATTTGTAAAATCAACATTCCTTTATATATCATTATTTAAAAGTTGATAATTTGAGGTTTTGTTCTATTTTCAGTACACCAAGGCGCAGTACGTGTATGACCTGGTGTCTTATAGCAGTGTCTCTAACTTCGCCTGTCCCACTGGTGCGTATAACCCATAAGGTTAACATTTTGTTGTTCCCAGGGTTTTACAAGAGTGTCAACATGTAAAATGTATTTTTTCCTTTTAGTACTTGTGCAAGGCAGCTTCAGGCATGGAACATATTGTGCAGTTGTCTCTAAATATCCCAGTCAGTTGTGACAAAAAATATGCATCGGTATTGTTTTGATTTTTCATATTATTAAGGTAATGTCCAACCAGTTTTCAATAATTTTGTTTGCTTAGATTTTAATATACAAATAGTCAAGATTTATGTCATCTGTTACATGTCAGATTCTTAAGTTGTAGTCCCAATACAGTGGGAAGAAATGAACACAGCACAATGGTCCCCCTCTTATAAGCCCCCCCCCCCCCCCCCCCCCGGAAGAGAGGCCACCCACTCTAGAAAGGCCACTTCCCCATGCAGCAAGTATAGGATTTCCATAATATACTCCCCCTCAAGAGAGGCTGCCCCTCTTATAAGGCCACATTTCTGGTGCATTTGGGGTGGCCTTATAAGAGGGGGACTACAGTACTTTTAATGTTAACATTGTTGTCGGTGGACTGTGTGAAACTTCACACTTTGATTACACAATTGGCATCTGCACAATAATGGCTGTTTTGCATGGACATATCTATAAAACTAATCCTTTAATTTAATCAAAAATGATTTTAGTGAATGAATCCTTGATGGCAAAATGGTATGACAAATATGCTAAGAAATGATCTTTGTCTGTTTTAAATGCATATAAAAAAATGGAGAGTTTTTCAAACATTATTGTTTTTTAAAAAAGGCCGGATATTCTCCTTTTTGTGTACCACCTTTGTGAAAAAAGGCTAAAAAAAGACATTTTTATAGTTTTGCAGATACATGTATTGAGATCATAAAAGCACAAGATTGGTAATTTTATCTTGAATATTTTTCCGAGATATATGTAAAATTTACAAGAAAAAAAACCACATTTTTATCCAAAACACTTATGTTTATGTAGCAATTTTGAATTTTATAGTTCAACATTTAGTGTAAAGGGATTCTTCTTGAAGGCATATAGTCAATTGAGTATAAAATAGTTAACTGTAAGAATGTAGGTATCTGCGATATTTGGTGTAGAAAATGAAGTCACTAAGTCACTGACCCGGGAGTTACCCATCACCTGGAAATGTCAAACATATTTTGTATATAATGTCTTTCTGAAAAGGCATCAGTCCTCAGGTTTTAGCTCTGCTGACCAAAGGTCGTAAAGCTCATGCGATCACTTGTTTGTCACTCCATCTGTCCGTGTGTTAACTTTCGCTTGTGGATATGACACAGTCCACGGTTTTCAAGTTAGCCCCGTACAGCTTGCTGGACTTGTAGGGTCAATAGAATTCTGGGTCCCTATCAATACTGGTGGTGCCACCTACAGCATTATGTAATATATGGGGCAAAATGTAAAAATCTTGTGACCAATCCATAGCTAGCATCTTAAATTTTCAATGGATCTTCATGGAACTATGGATGACATTGGAATTTATGTTTCCAGCTACATTAGTGGCAAAGAAGATATTCTTTTTGCCTCATTGTCTCCCAAACAGCATCTTTGTAAAAAGTTGGTTTTTTGCCATATCAGAGTTAATCTTTGTTTAAGAGTCCTCCAGTACTGGACTAAAATTTTCAAATTGAGTGAGAATTTGCTGTTTAAATGGCAGGTTAGTATGATGTCCTGGGCTATTGATCAGGGAACCAAGCTGCATGATGCATTGTATTGCAGCATTGGTCACAATGGAAATCACAAACAGTGAGTTATACATTTACCCAAGTGATTACCATTGTTTAGATATACCATATGGATACCACTTTCAATACCCGTATGGTTACTTGCGTTTCAATGTATACCCATATAATTACCAGGGATACCAGTGGTTCAATACCCATGTGGTTACATTGTTTTAGTACCCATGTTGGGTCACCATTGTTTCAATACCAATATGGTTGCTGTTTTAATAACCATCGTTACAATAATGTTTTCAACACCTGTATTGTTACCATTGCTTCATTACCCATGTGTTTACCGTTGTTTCAATACCTCTAGACTATAGTAATGGTTGCTTTAGTGAAGCAACTCCTGCAACAAGCAACTAAGTTAACCTTGGCTGTAGTTCATGATGGGTTATGGGTGACAAACCACAATGCTAAACCACTTATTTCCTGCCTGCTTGTGCACTCACTTCCTGACTGCAATGATCAGTGTGAAGAACAAGTGATACTAACTCTTTCAGTGCCAATCACGTCTAAAGTCGATCTACTAAAGTCAAACTAGTCTGGATTATCATGAGGATATCAGATTCGTATTCCTCGTAAAAAGACCTTTTATTCAAGTCTCAGCATGCCTCTAGTTCCAGAGAAAATATCCCAGGTCAACAGCTTTTCTCAGCATGCATTGGGCCCCAATGCATGCCGAGAAAAGCTGTTGACTCAGTCCAGAATTTGGCAGTGAAAGGGTTAGTGCAATGTACCTGTAAATGCAGAGTGTGTTGTGACTGTTTGGTGTTGTAGGATGGCAGCTGCAGGACAACCAGTGCCTACGAGTGTTCAATGTGTCCACAAGCTGGGACCAGGCCAAGAAGACATGTGAAAGGTAAGCCACACTGACACAGGATTCTTGGTGATAGATTTTGATGTCACTGGTGATTTTGGGTGATGCAACTGTCCAAATCTCTTCTTTTGCAGCTTTGCACTTATGCTAGTGCACAATATTGAGAAGGCCTTTTTTTTTTTTTTTTTCTTCCATTCAGTCTATCATAACTGAATCTTTTGAATGTTTAACTTTCTGGGTCACTAAGTAACTGGTCTTTAATTTGGAGTTATCTTTTGAAAGTGTCTCAAATACCCCCATCCTGCCTCCAGGAATGAACAGCAAGTCACCCCTGATGCTAATGGGGGACAGGAATCCTCTGTACTAGGTACTCCGTACACTGGTTAACATGATAGGCACTCCCAGCACCAGTTAACATGACAGGCACCCCCTGCATTGGTTAACATGACAGGCATTCCCAGCACCAGTTAACATGACAGACACTACCAGCACTAGTTAAGATGATAGTTACTCCGTGCACCGGTCAACATGACAGGCACTCCCAGCACCAGTTAACATGACAGGCATTCCCAGCACCAGTTAACACAACATTGTTTGGTATTTTATGATCTCATCTTACATGATTAGAAAAAAAAGATGTGTGTGAGAGGTACCCATGTACATTGTGTAGAAAGTATCATGTAGTGTATTACATGTGATAAAGCTGTTTTCCATCTTTGTTTTCAGTTATCAGGGCCAGCTGGTGTCTGTGGGAGGATTCAACACCAATTATAAAATTGGTGAAAAAGTTACCAAGTATGTCGAAAAATACCTCAAGTACTCACTGAAGTCATTTTGGATTGGTGAGTATCGCTCATTTGAGCCCTTCGGGACAAGATTGTCAGGGGTGCAGCAATATGTTTGACGTGTGTAAAGTAATTGACAGCACTAGTCTGCAACATTGTAAAACAATTGCCAAGTGAACTTATATTCAACCATGGAATGATGAAAATTATGCTATCATCTAATCAGTCTTGTAAATTAAAGGAGATAAATAGCTTGTTTTTCTCCCAAAAAGATTGGGAGTCCTGACAATGATGACTGCGCTCATTCGCCTCGTGTTGTATCAAATGACCACCCTTTTTGTCATGCTTTGGGTAAACTCTTGTGTCAGCTAAAATGTGAATAGGCTTAAAGACCTTTGACATCAAGGAAGTTCCAGGGTACATGTCATCCATTCATACCCATAGGCGACATTGAATTTGAGTAAAACTTGTGCAAATGTAGCTGGGGCATGGATACTTATAATTAGCAGTCAGGAGAAGCAGAGGATTCTGGGACATCCAGGAAATGGTCAGACTGTGCTTACTGGCTACAGTCTCCGTTATTGCGTCAGTCACTCCTCTCAGTCTGATCTTACTATGTTCCCCCATGCCCTGACAAATGCATAAATTACTTTGTGGAGCTAACACACCAGTGTTCACAGTTTTATCTGGTCTGTTGCAGGCTTCAGCTGTGGCAAATACAAGCGCCACCACCGCCACAAGGGTAAAGGCAAACACAAATACGACAGCAGCTGTAACTGGGCCAGTGGCCAGCTGGTCAGCCAGCTACAGGGCTACTGGGCCAAGGGCCAGCCCAAATACCCTAGCCTTTCCACAGGAGGTAAGAAATAACATTCTCACTTGATAGGCTGTAATTTGAGGGATGGTGAGTGAAATTTGGGGAGACGTTATAAGGATGCATGGCAGTAGGGTCCAGATAATACTTGGTCTTGAAATGCAGGTGAAATCTCAAAGGAGCGGCCTCTCAAACACAGGGCACACAGAGAGACATGAATTCAGTACTTGTGCTTTCAGTGATACCTATGGAGGTTTTAATTCAATATTATGTTGCAAGTGCTCCAAGAATAATTATACCAAACTGTCTGTAGGGACAGGAGATATGCGCCGAACATGTTTTATGGTGCTTAAAGGATTTGACCGATTGATGAAAATATCAACATTGTAGGCAAATTTTTGCATGAACATTTATATTTGGGACATGCAGGTGTAGTGCATCATGCCTGTACAAATGTGGAATGCAGAAACAGATTTTCACAGCTTTAAACAAAGTCTAGAAGTTATGCATTGAATTCATGTCTGCCAGTGTAGCAGCATCAAAAAAAGGGATATTTCTTATGGAGTGATGAAAAAGTGAAACTGATGTTCACATGTTTGGTTTATCCCTCTAAGTTTTAGGCCATTAATATCCTATTTGGAAAAAAAAGTGCAACTAAGTCAAAAAAAAAAAAAAACAAACTTATTAGGGCTTTTGTCAGCAACATAATAAAAATTATTTCTGGGCAAAAATTTACCAAACTAGTGAAGAGCTGCATCATTCCCTTTGAATAAATAGGTTTTAAAATGTTTTCTTCATTACTCATAACAGCATGCAAGCCTTGCTAGCAACCATCAAACTCCAAATTATTTTCTTGTACCTCTTGTCTTTAAAAGTACAAAACTTGAAAAATTGTGCTGATTTTGAATTGATGAGACCATATCAGTGGAGCCCTTCCATGTTTATGAGTTGTATCATATGATGATGTGGCAGGAGTCTGTGTTCAGATTGACCTGAACTACCACTACCACAGCAAGTCCAAGGGCAAGAAACACAAGCACTACAAACACTACAAGTACAGGTGGTCCCTGACTCAGTGCGACGCCACCAAGATATTTGTATGTCAAAAAGCGCCATGTCTGCCGGATGAGTTTCGCTGTGGCGATGGATCCAAATGTGTGCCTAACACTTTCCGCTGTGATGGAATCAAGGATTGTGGTGACCTTTCCGATGAACGTGGATGTAAAGGTCAGTAAGATTGCAGTTACCTTGTCTCAATAATCGGGGTCCTGACTGAGTGATGCATGAAGCTGTGTGAAGTGTGTTACTTTGGTGACATTTACTCCAATGTTGCCAAAATTATAACTTCCATGTGATTGGTCAGGGCTTCTTGTTGAGGGTGACAGATACCACTATAGGAGTGTCTTTGTCCAGGGATATTAGCATGCTTGTGTCCATCCATCCATTTAGGGCACATAGATATCTGCATAATGATAACTTCACCACTATTTCACCTAAGTCTCTCACATGCCACATCCTGATACCCCTTCATGAGAACCAGGTTTTGGTACATGTATGTTGGTGACCTTTGACATTGGTCTAGTTTTCAAGGTCACAGAGCAACTTGACATAATTTCTTTTTCAGATGACATAACCACATAAATTTTACAAGGACGATTTCCATATTGCATATTCTCTATGAGGGCTATATTTTCAGTGTATGTGGCAGACCTTGACATACTTCTGAAGTTCACAGGGCAACTTCAGGAAATTTTGTTCTGAAGTGATAACTGAAGAACTCTTTGAGCTAGGACTTAAGTAGTGATAGTCTTTTAAGAGAGCTAGGTTAGGATTTTTATGAGTAACCTTGACCAATTTCTTAAGGTCTCGTGGCAACTGTACCAATTTTTTTTTAATGATAAAATGAGAACCCCTTGAGTTGGGACCTCTGTATTGCACGTGACGGTGATCCTGGTTAAGGGCTAGAGTATAGCTGTACATGAGTGACCTTCACTGAAAAGTCAAGGTCAGAAGGAAATTTTTAGCTCAGCAGACTTGTCAGTCAACTGAGCTTATCATGTGGCCTGTCGTCATCAGTGTCGGCATGCGTCATATAAAATTCACATCTTGCACTTCTCAAAAACCGTCAACTGGATTCAATGGAAACTTTGTGGGGATATACCCTTTGGTGGGTCTCTACCAATTGTGTTCAAATGGGCATGGTCCAGAGATTTTTGGATTTTTTTTTTTTTTTTTTTTGGGCAAAATTTTAAAAAATACCTCCAAAACTGCCAAGCCAATTCCTTAGAAATTGCATAAGGACACTTCCAGGGACCTCTTAGACCTTAATTTTTCACCAGCTGGTGCTGTAATTTTTTTTCTACTTTTTTCTTACAAATTTTTGTGTGTTAAAGCTTTTTTGGACTGTTCTATAACCCATTATGTAGTATTTTCTTAAACTGGGTGGAAATGTAGATTGTGAAAGGTTAAACAGAGTTTTTGACCAGCTGAAGATATTCTGCAACTCTAATTTTTAATGAATTTTTGAATTTGGGTAATTATTGGTTAATACATACTTTCTCATGGATTACAATGCAAGTCAATGGGGATTGCAATTATTATAAGTCACATTTTTTACTTCTCCAAAACCGTCAACCAGATTCCCTGCAAACTTGGTGAGGATGTGCCTTGGTTTGGTTTTGTTCAAAAGGTCATGCTACAGTTGATTTTTGGATTTTTTTTTTTTTTTTGTTCATTTTTTGACAAAATCTTTGAAAATCTTCCTGAAAACAATTAAGCCAATTGCTGCGAAATTGCACAGAAACACTTCTCAGGACCCCTAGACCTTAATTTGTTCACCAGGTGACACTGTGATTTTTTTCTATGCTTTTACAAATTTTTGTGAGTTAAAGCTATTTTCAACTTCCTCTGCAAAACCATCACTGAGATTCTTCTGAAACTTGTTGGAATGTAGCTTTTGAAAGGGTGAAATTGAAATATTTACGTGGTGATGATATTCTGCTTCTCTGATTTTTTACAAAATTTTCAATTTGGGTACTTATTGATTAATGCATAAATTCCCACTGATTAAAATGCAAGTCAATGGGGATTGCAATGATAAGTCACATTTTTTACTTCTCCAAACCTTCCACCAGATCCACCTCAAACTTAGTGGAGATGTACCCTGGGTGAGTCTTTGCCAATTTGTTCAAATGGTTATGCTTCAGTGATTTTTGGAATTTTGGTGAATTTTTTGTTCATTTTTTGCCAAAACCTTAAAAAATCTTCTGCAAAACAGCCAAGCTATTGCTTTGAAATTGAGTATGGACACTTCTGGGGACAATTTGTTCAACGGGTAGTGCTGTGATCATTTTTCATTTTTCGTAGAATTTTTGTGTTTTCACTTTTTTTTACTTTTCCTCCCCCCCCCAAAAAAAAAAAGTTGGACCCTCTTCAGACTAATTGGACTTGATCTCTGCTAAATTTGCTCACTAGATCATGACATGAAACTCACTCTTAGGGGTGGGTGGCCCAAAAATTTATTTGAAGCCACGTTTGCATTGTTATCAATTGTTCAATCTGAAAATTTGGACCACAGGTCAAGCTCAAGTTAAAGTAAGCTTTAGTTAAAGTTTCTTACCAAATAAGGTGGGGGCCCGGACAGCTTTTTTGTGGTATTTGTGCCACTGCACCACTGGCTATTTCTAGCACTGTCCATTGTGGTGCTGTCATTTTATGATTTTTAACAGATCATTAAAATATTTAAAAATCAGTCAGGAGATATACATGTTCACGCTAACAGCAACAGTGACGATGGTGTTAAACAAACTTAGGTGACCTCGATAGCATGCTGAAGTTCACATGGCCATTTCTGTCTTTGCATGTGCCTTTGACTTGCTGATATTTACTTCATACATGTACAGGTACTAATTTCCTATAATTGTTCAAATTGAAAGGGAATTTAATGAAGCAATAGAGACCAACACATTCGGAACTTACAAACACCAAGTCTAAATGGGACATTAGTATATGAAGGAACATCTCAACACAATTTATAGCAAAATATGTATTTTATTTTATTTTATGTTCGGAACGAGTGGGAAATATCTTTTGAGGGTTACAGAAAGAAGTCCTGGTGTGATATGTAAACATCCGTTGTGTCCACGGTATTATTGCTGTCATATCAGCTTCAATTTTCAAGTATTGACGTGACATTAAAATACTGAGGTGACAATTTTTAGTGTGTGAGGTTTTTTTTACTGAAGACTGGATGACATACGTGCTGTTTCAGTAACCTGTGGGTCCAGCCAGAAAGGAACATCAGGGCAGTTTTTGTCTCCAAACTACCCTCAGAAGTACATGAAATATTCTGACTGTCGCTGGCAGATTGAGGTGCCACTTGGCAGACTGGTGGAGCTACAGGTAAACCTAGCCCCTCTGTGATGCCTGCTTTGTAGTTTGTACATGAATGTATGTAGGGTTTAACTATGCCTGACATTTTCTGAAATATCAGGAGGTGGGGGTGAGCGTGAACAAGAGCCAACAAGGTTTTGTAAATGAGTTTAAACTCTTCTTACTTGGCCTTCTTTCTCTTGGGTACTCTTGAGCCCTAACTTGTGCCTCCAATATGTACAAACTTTTCTCATAAAATTCTTGGCTGTTCAAGATGGCCAACATTTTGCAAGTTTTGGAAGTTGTGTTTGTGCTGATCCTGCCAGGCAGACATAAAAACAACTAATTGGTGGGTAAAATGTTAGTAGAAGTGAAATTTGAATTTTACACTTTCTTTTGAATGTTCATGTTTCTTACACTTCTTGACTGTAAATAATCTTCAAGTTTTATTTCCTCAGTTTTGATAAATTCCTGTGCTCACCTTTTTCAGTTTACCGACTTTGAGACAGAGGATCGTTATGACTATGTTCAAGTGTTTGATGGTAGTGAACCCCTGGTAACCAAGCGTTTGATGGAGATCTCAGGCAAGAAGACTGCGTTACCTATAGTCATCACATCTGCTACCAACAGACTCCTTGTTACCTTTAAGGCAGACCATTCTACTCAGGAGAAGGGCTTCAGGGCTACGTGGAAAGCCAGTGAGTATATATTTTGTGTTGCAATTTTCAGACATGCCATTTCGAGGGGTCTTTTTGCTTTAATTCATATTTTTGTTGCACTGTGGTCAAGCCGTTGTGCACAATTTCTCATGGTAAGAAGATGATCAGAGTTATAAATCTCGGGAGAGGAGGAGCCAGTATTGGCCACATGAGTGCTGGGAGCTTGTCTTTTGTATGTACCTAGAGTAGGCAATACAGTAGTCCCTCTTTTGAGCGACCAACCCTAGCGCAGACCAAAAGACAGTCGTATAATGCAGATGGTCGTTCATTGGAGGAAGACCACATGCACAACCTCAACAGCTCAAATCCTGGGCAGCCTTTCCCTGGTGGTGGTGGTAGCTAATGATACAGAAAAAACTTGTTCTCTGCATGAACATACCAAAACAGGATGTGTATAGCTTCCTGAGACTGTGCAAAGAAGGATATGAACTGTAAGGCACTTTGAGCTGACGTCAATTGCCCAAATCTGCGATGAGGTGACTGTGTTCCTAGGAGTGTTTATGAGCTGTACAAAGAAGGCTGATGGCTGCGTACTGTTTACGTAACGCTGTGGCAGAGTATTTCCTGTTGGCAAGTTTCAGGGTCGTCATTTAAACTACCATTTGACATGACAGTTGTGTGAGCATTGCTGCGTGTTTTGGGGTGTCATGTCAAGCACATCTAATTTTTTGGTGGGATCAAGGATCCTCAAGCAGACAGCATGTTAAGTATTAACGCTTGCAGTGCCAACCACATTTAAAGTCAATCTCCTAAAGTCAAACTATTTTGAACTAGAACAGACTGATTTTCCAACAGAAAATCAAATGTCTCCCGGTGGAACACTTACATCTCTGAATAAGCTACAGGTGATAACAAATTACAAATGACCAAGTTTGCTTGAAAATTACAATCCTATTTTAGCTCTCACCTAGATACATTACTCTAGCAATTTTCTTCAACTTCTATAAGACTTATTGCAGAGAAACCAATTTCACATAAATGACCCTGTGACCTTGAAAATTAGGTCAAGGTCACCCAAATACAATCCCAACCTTGGTCTTACCTTGATACATAATCCTACCAAGTTTCATCAAATTCCATCCTGTTCTTCATGACTTATCGCACGGAAACCAATTTCACATAAGTGACCCTGTGACCTTGACAATTTGCTCATGGTCATCCAAATACAATCCCAACCTAGGTCTTGCCTAGATACATAATCCTACCAAGTTTCATCAAATTCCATCAAGTTCTTCAAGACTTATCGCATGGAAACCAATTTCACATAAGTGATCCTGTGACCTTGAGAATTCGCTCAAGGTCATCCAAATACAATCCCAACCTAGGTCTTGCCTACATACATAATCCTACCAAGTTTCATCAAATTCCATCAAGTTCTTCATGACTTATCGAACGGAAACCAATTTCACATAAGTGACCCTGTGACCTTGACAATTCGCTCAAAGTCATCCAAATACAATCCCAACCTAGGTCTTGCCTAGATACATAATCCTATCAAGTTTCATCAAATTCCACAGTGTTCTTCATGATTTATCTAACTGAAACCAATTTCACATAAGTGACCCTGTGACCTTGAAAATTTGCTCAAGGTCACCCAAAGACAATCCCAACCTAGGTCTTGCCTACATACATAATCCTACAAAGTTTCATCAAATTCCATCAAGTTTTTCAAGACTTATCGCACGGAAACCAATTTCACATAAGTGACCCTGCGACCTTGAAAATTAGGTCAAGGTCACCCAACTACAATCCCAACCTAGGTCTTGCCTAGATACATAATCCTACCAAGTTTCATCAAATTCTGTCCAGTCCTTCAAGACTTATCGCACGAAAACCAAGTGTTGAAGAACCTGAACAACAACAACAAGAAGAAGAAGAAGAAGCGGAAGAAACGGGCACTAAAACAATATGTCCCCCGGCTTCCACCGGGAGACATAATTATCATGACAATCTCAGATTCGTATTCCTCTTAAAAAGACCTTTCATTCAAGTACCAGCATGCCTCTAGTTCCAGAGAAAATATCCCATGTCAACAGCTTTTCTCAGCATTCATTGGACACATTGGGCCTATGCATGCCGAGAAAAGCTGTTGATTCAATGTAAAATGTGTCACTTAAATAGTTAAAAGTGTTTAAGATGCAAGTTAAAAGGAAACAAACTGCTTCAGTGCAAGACTTTTTGAAAGTTCTTGGAATGTGTGTCCATAATATTGGATCTGATCTAGAGGATATAGACCTGTAGACAGATAAGAGGTATCTATGTTCAATCAAACATGCTAGTTAGAGAGGTATCTATGATCATTCAAGCTTGTCAGTTAGAAAGATTTTTATAGTCTTATAGTCCTTGTGTTATTTTCAAGCAAAGTAGCTGTTTGTGACATATTGCACTAACTGGTACAGTAACTGCATGTGCCAGCTTGTTGTAAAAATTCTCACACAAACAGTACCAAAGTCTCAAGGTTGCATGCAAGCATGCATTTCCAAGTCATGTACCTTGACGAAGCAGTGTCAGTGCAGCTAATGTGTAACTAGTGGTGCCACTCTTTGAATTTTAATGCAAAAAATTGTATATAATTTGAAACAATGACAAGCTAGAAGCTATAATGGCCTCTTTTGAACAGTCTGCATTCAAGTGATCTCAGGTATAGAAATAAGGGGAGAGGTAGATGGGACACTGTTCTAGAGTTGTGAGTAGCTCCACATTGTTAACTTTTGTTTTTTTGCTCCAAACATGTTTTGTTCTCTTAACATTTATCTTCATGTGTACATGTGTGTATACTAGTAGTATGTCTGTACTCCATGGGACAGTGTGCCTGAATTAAACTCCTTGAATTGAATTGAAAGAGCACTTTGGTTCATGTAAAGGTGGGATGGTGTGATACCTGTACTCCCCAGACATGTATATTATGTGGGTATCATGTAGATCAGAGCTGTTATAGGCAAAAGCTATGTTGCTGTGAACAGTAATTTGATTTCGTGACATCAGTAAACCATGGAAACAGGGCAGTTTCTTCTGGAATCATAACCAGGTTAAAGCTATTGACTCAGTGTTAAGGTGATCAGGAAAAGGGTTAAAGCTATTGACTCAGTGTTAATGTGATCAGGAAAAGGGTTAAAGCTATTAACTCAGTGTTAATGTGATCAGGAAAAGGGTTAAAGCTATTGACTCAGTGTTAATGTGATCAGGAAAAGGGTTAAAGCTATTAACTCAGTGTTAATGTGATCAGGAAAGGGTTAAAGCTATTGACTCAGTGTTAATGTGATCAGGAAAAGGGTTAAAGCTATTAACTCAGTGTTAATGTGATCAGGAAAAGGGTTAAAGCTATTAACTCAGTGTTAATGTGATCAGGAAAGGGTTAAAGCTATTGACTCAGTGTTAATGTGATCAGGAAAAGGGTTAAAGCTATTAACTCAGTGTTAATGTGATCTGGAAAAGGGTTAAAGCTATTAACTCAGTGTTAATGTGGAGGAAGCTGGAAAGAGTTCGATGGGCTTTGTGTGTGACAGCACCACCCGACATCATCTCCATGACTGAAAATATCCTTTGTGTGCTGTATTTACCATCAAATAAAATTTGGCCAAAATGTCAGTGTGACACTCAGTGACCCCAGTCTACCTCTAACAATTTACAAGACAAGTGTTAAGTGACACAGAGTGTGCTTGTCTTGGTTTTTCTGACCAGTGCACCTGTCAGAACAACATCAGAAAGCATTTATTTTTGGCAGAAGCAGCCTTGCCCGTCTGAGACAGACTGCCAGGGAGAGCAGGTGGTGCCCACTAAGGAGTGTTTGCAGTCAGACTGAGGGCAAGGGGCCCCACCCTTTTAGTCCACAAAGTATATTTACCCCTGCCATTGTGAGCATGTTTGAGTTGGACCAAGGTCAGACCTTTTTGACCTGGTCTCAGCTGCCCCATTGTTGCATGTTATAACATGGCATAGCTTTACAGCTTATAGCCGGCCTCTGCCCCGCATACAGGGAAAACTTGATGTGTTCTTAAAGGTCAATGGAGAGAAAAGCATTGAAGTGGGTCATAAATGCAGTTATAATTGTCGACAGTTATAACAAAATTACAGATGTTTTGATTCCAATAGTGTGTGTGTATGCAGTTGTACCTACAAGTGTACACATATATATGTATGGCGACCTTGGTTCATACTTTTCAATATTTTCAAGGGGTCATTCCAGAAGGGTAACAAGGAACTCATGCATGGAGTTCATTGGGAGGTTTTTTATTGTGATCAGCTGCCAAAAACAGTATAAACAAAGTAGGGCATATAAGCAGTGCATGCCAAATTCATTTGTGAAGCATAGCTTGAATTATCAAATCCTTTACCACACTTTGTTGGTGATCAGTTTATTACATATAGCTCTGCTGACCATAGGATGCAGAGCTATTGCACTCACTCATGTCTGTCCATCTGTCTGTCCTTCAGTCTGTCCGTCAACTTCTGCTTGCAGACACAATGCGTTCCATAGTTCTCAAGACAGCCCGGCGTAAATTGCAGGACTTATTAAGTGTATGAAATTCTAGGTCAAGTTTGATAAAGTATTGGAGGTGCTACCTACAGTATGATGTAATATTTAGGCCAAAATGTGAAAATATTGAGAATGCTGTTTTTCAAAGAGTTTTGTATGAATTATTAAGGAACTTGCTAGGGATGTTAATCAGGCAAAAAGACGAAAATGCATTAACAATGCATAAAACAGTACAGAAAACTGATTACCAGAACACCAGGCTTGATAGTGGGTAACAGACTATCAGGTTTGGTGGTGGGCAGACCATTGCCTGAGTAGCACACTATCAGGCTTTCATAACGGTCATCAGCAGACAAGTCAGGGAAACATGACTGGCCTGAGGATGTAAAGCAGGCAAAGCAGTGCACCAGACAGTTGAAGGGCTGGCATTAATAGAGACCTACTCCAATGTGTCTGCCCCACGTCCTGCTGGCCCCAGGCTGCCCCAAGGCCTAATGGCCCCAGGCTACTTCAAGGCCTACTGGCCCCAGGTTGCTCCAAGGCTTGTTGGGCCCAGGCTGCCCCAAGGCTTGCTGGTCCCAAGCTGCCCCAGGGCCTGCTGTCCCCAGACTGCCCCAAGGCTTGCTGGCCTCAGGCTTCCCCAAGGCCTGTCCCCAGGCTGCCTCCAAGGCCTGCTGGCCCCAGGCTGCCTCAACTGCTGGCCCCAGGCTGCTTCAAGGCCTACTGGCCCCAGGCTGCCCCAAGGTTGCTGGCCCCATGTTGCCCCAAGGCCTGCAGTCCCCAGGCCGCCTCAAGGCCTGTTGGCCCCAGGCTGCTCAAGGAGGTGCAGGGGTTTTAGTTTTTTGTCTAGCCTGAACGTCATACTGATGTGGTTCTTAAACTTGCGCATGCTCTTCACAAAGAGTGTGATTTAATTGATACTATCACAAGTGTCACGGAGGCCGTCTGCTTATCATGTTCAGGTGTGGGTTAGTAAAGTTACAGTAACCAAGGCAAGATATTGCCTGATCAGTGGTGCCATTGTCTGGGTGTTAAGCAACCAAGGTGGCCAGGCACTAGTTTGTGGCCAGATACATGTAGCAATGGAGAGCAGACAGCTTTCCCATCACCAACTGTTGGCTTACACAGACAAGGGAGTGCAGCACTGTTCAGGCCTGTATGTTGATGTGCACCCATTATGACATATCTCAGCTCTTTCATTTGATAAACCCTGAAGAATTCCTGTTATGTGTAAGTCTGCTCAACTTACAGTCCAATGTGTTTACAGGGCATTCTGATCAGTTCCCTCCAGTCACGACTCTGACTGTTGATATGCCATTCCAGAGATAAATGTGCATGGATTGAAATTACGGGATTAAAGGTACATCAGGTTTTTGTCTGGTTATTAAGGGTCTGTGTACATAAATACAAAGTTAATCTGGATGTATCAGTGTAACTGTGTAATTCCTTGATGGCTAATCTTGTATATCAGTAATATTGCTACTGACTGGACTCCATGTCACCTGTGTGTCGGTGATGACACTGGCTCCTATCAGGTCAGAGTACCAGGACCTTATTACTGTGTGTCTGTAGAGACTTTGTCTTCTGATGGTTGCCAGGGTGACATGAAGCGCTGCCATTTAGTGCACTGACCTTCAACACGTAAACCAGAAAATTTCATGGCATGAAATTGCAGCATTACCAGGGTTCGCACAGGTCCTTGAAGTGCTTGAAAGTACTTGAATTTGCTACATTCATTTTCAAGGCCTTGAAAACCTTGAAAATCGAGAGTTTTGGACAAAGGTCCTGGAAAAGTCCTTGAATTGTAATTTTAAGCATCACCCAATGAGGCAAGTTGCCAAGAAATATGAATATTTTCCACAAAATGTAGCATTGAGCTTAAATCACATTAAGATGAACACAATCTGCTGTCATTTTCCTTTGAAGTGACTGGCAAATTCCATTTGTCAAAATGTAACACTGCAAAAATACAAAGTATCTATTTGCTTTTAACCCATGTAGGTTTGACAGTTCTTATCAAATCAGGCCTAACCAATTATGTGAGCCTTAATACATGTACAGCCTACTTTCAGGAACAAATACACTGTATCAAACATACAAGTAACAAAGTACATCACCCTCCTAGAAAAGAAACTGGGGCATTCTTCTGAAAAATGTACATGGGGATAGGTACATCTTCAGGTCTAATTTTACCCATATGTAGTTGTTGCAATTTTATAGACTAGACAGAGTCAATTTCAGGAATACAGCCCATACTGGTTGTAGGCCTACATAAGTCACAGTAAACTCATATAGAATAATCCATATTGAATTTATCTTTAAAAAGGACTTAAGGTAATATGATCCACATATAGGCTTCTTTGTAGGTTTGTGGAAAGTCTACTGCCTATTTCAAAAATCTAGTCTGATTCATATATGGTTGGAATAAATAATAAATGTGGAATAAGATGCATTGGTCTTATTAGTAGAGGGTTGAAAAGTGATGATGTAAACAATTTGTATGTTGTGTTCTATTGCTGGATCTGGTCCTTGAAAACTTGATTTAAGTGCTTGAAAAAGTCCTTGAAAGTCCTTGAATTTACTTTTCACGGACCTGTATGAACCCTGATTACATGAAGATCATCATGTACATAATATAATTGTGTATGTTTATACATATTAGTTTTTGTCATGTCAGTAGATTTACCTTTAAAAATCACATGGGGGTGATATTTATCTCAGCCTTAAATGACAAATTTTGTTCATTTACTTGTTTGTATTGCTAACAATATGGCATGTCACTTATAAACAAGTAGGAATGAGAGGCCAGTCTGTTATGCCAGGATGAAGTCATCAGGTGATTAGAATACTTTGATCTGGTCCAGCTGTCTACCACTGAAGCAATGCTGCCCCCACAGTTCATGTGTCACTGATGTCATACATGTCACTAGTTGCAGTGTCACTCAACTTCCCTCATTCATGTACTGTAGTTACTGTACTAGAAATTTTCGCGCATGTTTAATTTTGCGCAAACTCAGTTTTTCTTAAATTACAGAATTTTTGCACATTTTAATTTCATGCAATCCAATGCCATACAATGTAGTGAAATACAATGCAATTAATTTCGCGCTTTGGGTGGTAGCACGAAAAGCGCGAAATTAAATCCAAACCTTTTATCCAAAATTTGAAATATTATTCCTCTAGAAGTGTACTGTTTCATTTCCCATAAGACAAAAATGTTTCCCATATTTGGTGTTTACCCATGTTGTTTTTGTTTTCCACAAAAATTGGAAAAATTAAAATTTTTTAATTAAGCAACTAAAATCCAATTTCTTGACACTTACAGATATTTCCTTATTTGTAAATGGTTAATCCAAATGTATACTTTTAGAAAATATATAGTTTATAATTATGATCTTAAATACAAAGTCTAAGATATATGAGGTCATGTTTGGAGCAAAGTCCTATTTTCTGTGCTGTAAAAGGCTACCATGCATTAAATAGTTGTTTTCTATGAACAGTAGGAAGTTTTTATATGGAGGGAAACTGGGCAACATCTGGGGTCCACTTGAGAAATTGTCCTTGTTTCCAATAGGAAATTTGGGAAAAAAGTAAGTTATAATCTACCCCTTTTAGAGCCCCAAGTACTTTATTTTAACATGCAGGTGACCTTGGAAAATTCCCAAGGTTACAGGACAATTTTAATGAATCAAGTTTCCAGATGATAATTCAAGAGCTGTATGAGTTGGGACTTTGATATTTTACTGGATGATGGTCATCTTATGATCAACAAGTAACCTTGACCCGATTCCCAAGGTCACAAAGCAACTGAAGTGAATTTGAACCAATCATCTTCCTTCCCACTATGTTTATATTGTGGAGAGAAAGGGGGACACATCTCAGATTTTCTAGCATTGTAGTAATATGTAAGCCACAACGATCATTTGTGTACATTGGGCAGTTACTTAAGAAATGAGGGTCGATTTTGTGTGTGCTATGGTAAAATGACGTGCGTGATTGAAGCTGACATCGTGGGCGTGGCGCATGCCAGTGCGCCTCGCCCGATGCCAGCTTCAATCACCCGCGTCATTATGCCATAACACACACAAAATCGACCCTCACTGCTTATATTTACATTTCCCTCTTAATTTTTCTGCTCAATTACATGCAATTTAGAAACTTAATACATAGAATTAAGAGAAACAATCAAAAACTGATTTGCCGAGCATGTTCAAGTGTTAAGTTCCGGAAACCCAGGTAGGCGTGGCCTATTGGAATGTGGGCGGGACACCTGTGTTATGGTTCCATAACACACAAGGCTATTGTGTTATGGTCTCATAACACACCAGGCTCTCTCCTATACTTGCAATATTAAAAGTTAGATTGAATGTAAATATAAGTTTGTGCATGCCATGATGTCTGAGCACAGGACTGTCATAGTCCTCTTGTATGCTTCTGTCCTGTATGCTCGAAAAGTGCCCATCACATGGACATACTCGATTTAGTCAGCTTTATCATTTGAGACATGTGTAACTATTAAAGCGTATAATTTTAGCTAGCATTTTTTTTATATACGTCATTCACGTTTCTTTGTTTTAAGGTTTCCTGCCAGTTCTTTTGTTTTCTCATTGTGACTGGCTTTCATGCTGTTCAGTTCATGTTGACTTGGCTCAGGTTGGTTTTTTCCCGCCCACCCACCCTTTTTTCTTTATTTTATTTTAGCAGTTACAGGTTCCAAGTGTATGTATCAACATTGTTACACACCTGTGACTGGACACACAGAGGTAAACTGACCGGCGTGTTTGTCCACCTTTTCAGCACCAGTTACTGTAGCTTGTTTGTCAAGGGCCTTGGTGGTTCAAATAGCTGCACCTTGGACACACCCAACTTACAGGGAATTACACACCTGGAAAACACTGACAATTGTTCAGTAATGGACTGGAAGACACTTGACCCATAGCCTGACAGAGAGACACTTGACCCAAAGCCTGACAGAGAGACCTTTGGCACAAAGCTTGTGGCCTTGAGACAGCTACAGTTAGATAAATCAAGGGGAGGAATTCCTTTGGTCATGGCACTAGGTTTAGAGTTTGAAGAGTTGTTTAAATACAAGTTTGTGTGGCCAAAGTGGGTGGAGCTGATGGGTATTTGGTCACAGCCACATGTCACGGAAATAACAGCTCTTGTCGCAGGCAAAGTTTGAAGTTTTTTATATTGTAGCATTGATAGATTGTGCTGTAGGGAGTAATGAAGATCAAGTATGTACCATATCATACTGTGGAACTTGTTAGGATTATGAAATGTCTGCATGTAGTGCTGCGGGTGAAGCCGAATGACTTCCAAGGTGTTTTCTATGGACCACCTCAATTAGCTCTTATTGCTGAAGTAAACTGGTTTTTATTACCTGCACTACTTCCTTTAACCCTTTGCCACTTATAGCACCTTACAGTGCCTGCATGTCCTCCACTTTAGTATTTTTATTTTTATTTCATGTAAATAGGAAGTCTGTTTGCTTAGAGTTATATATTACTGATCCTGACTGCAGGCCTCAGGTCAACAGCTTTCCTTGGCAGGCCCCAGGACAACAGCTTTCCTAGGTATGGGTTTGGTGCTTTGCTGAGAGTTATATACAACCTATCATGGTGGCAGGCCCCAGGTCAACAGCTTTCCTTGGCAGGCCCCAGGGCAACAGCTTTCCTTGGCATTATGTGCAGAGCTGAACTCAGTGTTTATATGTGCTCGCTATTTTCAACCATGCTAAATGCCTTGGGATACCCTCTTCAGGGAGGTTCATATATATAAGTGATCTCAGGCGTGGGAGTATATTATTGTGTCATCGCCAGATGGCACTTTGCTCTCGTTTTCTATTGTCTGCATTGTGGCATTTTTGATTTGTGGTGTCCCCAAAACAGGGATTTGCTGCCAAAGCTCAGTGAAGTGCACCACCAGGTTTACCCCTCTTGGCTGCATGTGCATGTATTTTCAGCCTTATGGTACTACTGATGAAGTTGACATGACAGCACATAATACCAGAATAAATCCTGATTGCCTGATTTGGTTCAACTTGTTGAACAAGATAGACCTTCAGTCTTTCTACAAACAACTTAGGAATGTGTTACTACTCTTATTGAAATATATGATACACAGACAACTTTTCTGGTGGAATTCAAATGGTTCAGCTATAGCTTGATAAATTAGATGCTGTGGGCAGGGGACATCCATGGGGATAGCTGTGACCTAGAATACAGGCCTGGGGATAGTTGTGACCTAGAGCACAGAGTTGGGGATTATGGCCTGGAGGATAGACCTGGTTATAGCTGTTACCTAGAGGACAGTCCTGGGGATATTTATGGCCTAGAGGTCAGTCTTGGGGATATTTATGGCCTAGAGGAGAGGCCTGGGGAAAGTTGTGACCCGGAGGACAAGCCTGGGCAAATTTGTGACCTCAAGCACAGGCCTGGTGATAGTTGTGACCCAGAGGACAGGCCTGGGGATAGTTGTGACCTAGAGGAGAGGCCTGGGGATAGTTGTGTGGGGATAGTTGTGACCTAGAGGACAGGCCTGGGGATAGTTGTGACCTACAGGACTGGCCTGGGGATAGTTATGACCTAGAGGACTGGCCTGGGGAAAGCTGTGACCTGGAGGACAGACCTGGTTATAGCTGTGACCTAGAGGACTGGCTTGGGGACATCTGTGGCATAGAGGACAAGGTAGGGATAATCTGCTGTATAAGGGGGGCCTTTAAACCTGAAGCCTGTAGACATTTGCCGTACAATGATGTGGTAGACACAGCTGATCGTTGATCACAGACCTGTACATTAAGGGTGCACCATGTACCACCAGGAATACACAGGCTTTTAAAGGACAGGCCAATTATACCCCCCCCCCCCCCCCCAATCAGCCTAAACTGGGAAAAATAATTTAGATGAAAATTGTAGATGAGGCGTATCAAGGTAATATTCCTCAGGTCAATGGTGTTCCTTGTTGTTAGTGTAACACTTAGGGCTCAACCCACAGCAAGGAAAGCTGCTGACTCAGTCTTATATGAAGGGGGAAAATGGAAAGACTGTAACAACAATACAATTGAAATGTCATCCTTTGTTACCTCATAGACCACTGAATTTTCTTCTTCCTGTCATTACACAGATTTGTAGTTCATGCAAGTTATTTAAGGATTTATTTTAGTCAAATATCTTTATTGACAGCATTAGAACTTTAAAGTTACATAAATCTTATTAACTGGCCATTGACACTTGGCACCTTGACTGAAGTGGAAAAAGGGGAAAATGAAAACAAGACAGCTTACAGGTCGCCTGGGGGTCTGCCCCATTGGAGTCCTGGTATTATGGTGTGTACAGGTAGCCATGTTATGGGGTTTCAGGTAATGTGTTGACATTGTATTAGCTTTCAAGCTAATGCAATGTCCATTTGCTTTGGGCGGAGATACATTTTGTACAGAGTACACAGACATGGTGCAATGTTTTTGATTCACCAGTCATGGCTTTGAATGGTTTTATTGCTGCCAAACTCTCTGATTAATATGTGCAAACTTTTGAAAAATGGCAAGTGAAATTATATTTTTATGGCCCCAGGTTTACCAGAACTGTTAACATTTACCGGGTGGTATTTCTGTCTGGTAATGAAAGCACAATAAGTATATACATGATTGTGTTTTCAGCAGACTCCAGGAAATGCTGACAGCACATTAGGTTCAAATGCAATCACAAATGCATCGATAGTGAATGTAGAATACACATAGAGGTGTCCTGGAAATTCTCAATGTGCTTACTCTCTTGAAAACTTTTTTTAGCTCTGCTGACCATAGGTCAAGAGATAATGTGAACATTTATATCTATCTGCCCGTCCATCTGCAAACAATTGCTTGTCAGAACAATAACGTCTTCAATTTTTAAGTTGGTTCCTTGAAATTTTTTAGAGATAATCTATAAATGAAAATCTAGGTTCCTTTCATTATTGTACGACCACTTAGTGGATTATGTGATACAGGGGCCAAAAAGTAAAAAGTTAAAAGAATAAAATAAAAAAAATAAAAAATGAAATAAAATAAATAAATAAATAAAAAATAAGTAAATAAATGAATAAATAAATAGATAATTAAATCAATAAATAAATAAATAAATAAACTGGTGTGTTTAATTTTCAGTGGATCCTTATGAAATTTGGTGGAAGTATTTTGGATTGTATTCATGGTATAATATCAAACCCGAACAACACTGGTGGCACCACCTGTTGGTGAATGGGAAATTTGAGTTATTTGGGGAAATCTATGAAATTCGTTATCCTGAGATATAATAAGGCTAGTTTCCTCAAATGTACAACAAATGTGTATCATCTGGAAGTTGAATATTACATAATATGGGTGATCTTGACCTATTTTCTAAAGGTCAATGTTAAGGAATATATTTCAGGAAATGATTTCTTTTTTTTTTTTTTTCGTTTTGTTTTTTGTTTTGGTGATGGTCATTACATCTGAATTTGTGGACATATATCCATATACCATTACATGAACATTATCAGACTGTGTCTGTGACATGGAGTGAAGGTGGCACCCCTGGTGGTAACTATTGGAACTAACATCAAAGGTATTGAAAACGTTATGTTCGCTAATGTGCTAGTAAACTAAGATGGAACTGCAAAATTTACTCCAACTGTGTTAGGTCAATGGTCAAATTTTGTAATATATTGTGTGACCATGACCTATTTCAAAGGTCATTATGCATTTTTAAAGAAAAGGACACTAAATACATGTACAATATGTTATTAAAGAATAAGGTGAATGACACAAATATACCACAAATGTGTATCATGTGGAAGTTTGATATTGCATAATCTGGATGATCTTGATTAATTTCTCAGGGTCACCAAGGGAATGCATTTCAAGAAATGATTTTGGTGATGGTCGTCAGTTTATATGTGTGCTGAACAATATTGGTTAGAGTTTGGGGTATAGTGCATGCAGTGCTGATTTACAATGCTCTACACAAAATACAAACAACTCGTAAGCTGAACCCTCACATCAAACAAAAATAATCCTGTTACCATACAACTCAAAGGATATACACAATTTTTTTCTTAGCATATCACGATATTTATCTATCTTTTGATCTTCAAGCAGTTCATGTGTATCACTTATATAAGTATAAGTGTCTATATGTTATCAGGTTGGTGTGTCTTTGTGGTATTAAGTTGGTGTGTGTGTGGTATCATGCTGGTGTGTTTATGGTATCATGCTGGTGTGTCTGTTTGGTATCAGGTTGGTGTGTTTGTGGTATCATGCTGGTGTGTTTATGGTATCATGCTGGTGTGTCTGTTTGGTATCAGGTTGGTGTGTTTGTGGTATCTTGTTGGTTTGTCTGGTATCAGGTTGGTGTGTCTGCATGGTATCATGGTGGTAGGTTGGAATGGTGGTGTGCATGTATGTGTGATACCAGGATGGTGTGTATGTTGTGTCCAGAACTTTAAAAAGAAACTTTTCCATGCACAGTTTAATGATGTGCACATATTTACATGGTCATGAAGTTTATGCAAAAAAGTGCTCAGCATTTAAGTTACTGTACATGCAGTGCTGTGTGTGACCACACCCTCTGCCAGGAAATAGTGATCAGGACAGATGGTCTTATACAGCAGGTAAATTTACCTGGAAAATTTTAATCATGCAACCCTAGAAATGTGGCCATAAACAGCAGGTGGTGTCTTACTGCAGCGGTCACATACGGCAGGTACCACTGTAGCAGATCTTTAATTCAGCCGCAGTACAGTGGTAGCAGCACCTTCCATTAATTATCCCTTCTTGCAAGGGACATTTATATGATACGGCTCACCCTGTCTACCAAAGTATATGATATGGCCACCTTGTCTACCAAGGTTTATGATATGGCTCACCCTGTCTACCAAGGTATATGATATGGCTCACCTTGTGTACCAAGGTATATGATATGGCTCACCCTGTCTACCAAGGTATATGATATGGCTCACCCTGTCTTCCAAAGTATATGATATGGCCCCCCATGTCTACCAAGGTATATGACATGGCTCACCCTGTCTACCAAGGTATATGATATGGCTCACCCTGTGTACCAAGGTATATGATATGGCTCACCCTGTGTACCAAGGTATATGACATGGCTCACCCTGTGTACCAAGGTATATGACATGGCTCACCCTGTGTACCAAGGTATATGACATGGCTCACCCTGTGTACCAAGGTATATGACATGGCTCACCCTGTGTACCAAGGTATATGACATGGCTCACCCTGTGTACCAAGGTATATGACATGGCTCACCCTGTGTACCAAGGTATATGACATGGCTCACCCTGTGTACCAAGGTACATGACATGGCTCACCCTGTGTACCAAGGTATATGACATGGCTCACCCTGTGTACCAAGGTATATGACATGGCTCACCCTGTGTACCAAGGTATATGACATGGCTCACCCTGTGTACCAAGGTATATGACATGGCTCACCCTGTCTACCAAGGTACATGATATGGCTCACCCTGTCTACCAAGGTACAATGAAACCTCCCTATACCGAACGCCCATGGGACCGAACAAAAGTGTTCGGTATAGGGAGGTGTTCGGTTTAGGTAGGTTTCCACATTGTGGCCTCATGTCTTACCAACCGTACTACATGTATACAAATACCAGCTGAGATCATTATGGTGGGAGATACCCATGTTAACTACATGTACATTATTAAATAAATGAACAACAAAGAAGGAATTTTTGATTGCTTTGTGATTTGGGAAAGATGTTCTGACTATGATAGAGCAAAGTTCAGATGTATACATGCACATGTATATATAATTATTAAAGAACATGATAACATATAGTGTACGTTCATATTGAAATAACATGCTTTAGGACCTTGCACCTATTTTAGCAGAGCTGTTGCTCAGTTCAGTCTACTGGTACTCTTTGAAATTAAATCCCCTGGCTTTGGTGAGACAAACATAATGACTTAATTTGTAAGTTATTGTTGGTTAGAATGATTAAAGAAAATACCCAAAAATGGTCCAATTATCCCTGAGAGGATGGGAGCAAGTTGCTAAGTGACACTGACACTTTCACCCTCCACCCTGTTGTTGCCATCTATAGAAGTGACAACAGGTGCTCCAACAGCTTGTCTGTGGATTGTTTCTATTGCTGCTGGTATAAGCAATAATTAAGCCTGTCTCTAAAGTTAATCTGGTTAGTTTCAGCCTTATCAGTAATTACTCCCTGCAAATACACAAAAATGTGCTGAATGTGTGTTCAGTATAGGGAGGTTTTTTGGGAAAATGGTGTTCATTTGAGGCGTTCATGTTCACTATAGAGAGGTGTTCAGTATAGGGAGGTTTGCTTATAATGGAAGCATATGGGAAAAAAATTGGGACCGAGAAAAAGTGTTCGGTATAAGGGGGTGTTCAGTATATAGAGGTGTTCGGTAAGGGAGGTTTTACTGTATATGATATGGCTCACCCTGTGTGCCAATGTATGTGGCATGGCTCAGACAATGTTTTGTTGATATTTCAGTGACTGGCTGTAACAGAGCTCTCACATCAAAGTCTACTCCACAGTTCTTCACTTCACCAAAATACCCGGCCAGCTACCCACCCAGCACTGACTGTGTGTGGACCATCGCTGACCAGGCCCTCTCACAGATCATCACCCTCCAGGTACGTAAACACCAACCGTGGAGCTACACAGCCAGGCTGTCTCAGTATACAATCTGCTGACTTGTAAAACTTGTTGATTTCAAATTAACAACTTAGCAACTTCTAAACTGACACTGGAATAGTAATGTGACTGGACACTGCCATCCTGATGTGATATAATGTTCATGTTGAAGTTACCTTCATGAACACTCGTTTAAAGGATTAGTGATTCAACAGTTTCATCATTTTCAAGACTTTACAGTGTACATATAGTGTCTACATTATTGTCTACCCCCAAACTCATGACCAGAATTTCGCAAAATTTTGGTGTCTGGTATCATGTTGGTGTCTATTTGGATTTTTGTCAATTAGTTTTCTTTTTAAAGAAAGACAAGTTTAGGAGAATCTTTATGGGACTGGATTCTCGGATTCTTGCCAAAATTCTGGCCCTGCAAACCCCAGGCCTCGCCACCTCCTAATTAAGGGTACAAGTCAGGTAGTTTAATTCTGACTTTTAAAAATGATGACTTCCCAGTTCAGCTTACTATGGGACTTTAACTCATTCCATACTATGGTCACAGGCTTTGGTCAGTGGTTCTGGAACTGCCTGGCAAGTCATGCTGCAGCTGCCCTTGTGGCAGCTGCAGCATGACTTGCCAGGCAGTTCCAGAACCACTGACATAAGACAATAGGCATGTTGGTAGGCCCTACTTGAACCAAAGCTCTTTTCATGGAAAATTTAAATTTGCAATTGTTGTCTTAAATCTAGGTAAATATACAGAAAAATCAGGGACTGGTATGGAATGAGTTAAAATTCACAAAGAAGCCCTAGTCTTACCTTTGATATTTATTTGAAGAACTGCACCAGGAAGGTTTATTGGGCTCACAATATATATGTGCAGCCATTGACAGATGCAAAGATTGTTCCATTTTATATTTTATTGCATTAGAAAGAGTTCCCATCTTGTGTCCCTGACTTCAAAACATTTCGTTTGTATGCTTTTGAAAATGATGAACCTACCATGAAGAATCAAGTGGTTTCATGATGTTAGTGACCAGTGATTCAAATTCATGTAAATCTGTGCATGTTACAGTGGACATACAGGTTGTATCTCTACTAATACAGTGGACATACAGGTATCTCTACTAATGCAGTGGACATACAGGTTGTATCTCTACTAATACAGTGGACATACAGGTTGTATCTCTACTAATACAGTGGACATACAGGTTGTATCTCTACTAATACAGTGGACATACAGGTTGTATCCCTACTCATACACTGGACATACAGGTTGTATCTCTACTAATGCAATGGACATACAGGTTGTATCTCTACTAATACAGTGGACATACAGGTTGTATCTCTACTAATGCAGTGGACATACAGGTTGTATAGATTTACTAATACAGTGGACATACAGGTTGTATCTCTACTAATACAGTGGACATACAGGTTGTATCTCTACTAATACAGTGGACATACAGGTTGTATCTCTACTAATACAGTGGACATACAGGTTGTATCTCTACTAATCCAGTGGACATACAGGTTGTATCTCTACGAATACAGTGGACATACAGGTTGTATCTCTTCTAATATAGTGGACATACAGGTTGTATCTATACTAACACAGTGGACATACAGGTTGTATCTCTACTGAATGATACAAAGTGTTTAATCCAGATGCCAGTAAGTATCATCCCAAGGAGATCTGCTTCTTAAAGTAGATGTCATCACAGCAATGTAAACACTTCTTGATCATAAGCTATACGTGAGACTTCCTTGTTCAGGAATTGTCTTCCGTTGTTCAGCAGGCTTTTTGGGTGTGGATTAGAGGTTGGTAATGGGTTAATGGACTGTACTTTGTAGTTTGTGGACTTCCACCTGGAGTCTCCTGATGACACAGTGACAGTGAGGGACGGGAGCAGTGCTGTCAGCGGGGCCATGGACACGCTCACAGGCAGCCAGCTACCACAGGTTTATATGTCCTCCACACCATACATGTACGTCAAGTTCCAGTCTGACTTCGCCTATAGTCGCAAGGGTTTCAACGCCACCTACCAGTCAGGTGAGACATGAGGGTATGCCACCACCAGATCATGGTGGCCAATGAAGGCATGTTACCCACTATATTCAGATACACTTTTTACCTCCTATTTATGGCAATTGAAAACTTTAAACCACAGACTGTGGCTTCAGAAAAAAATTCATTTAAAAAATCTATAAGGAAAAGTGAAGCTGCAGGACACAGGATGGATTTGGATAAAACCAAACCACGGAGTCTGGGGTCCTCTTTTATTTGATGCTCAGAATGTGAACAGGGTGTACAGATTTTAAGCAGAGCAGAGCAAGTCCTCCTTTACGTAATTCCAGGTCCATCAACTTCGCAAGCTGTGGTTTTATAGACAATGTGAAAATAAATCAGAAGAACAAAGCTTGATGATCCAGTTTTATATCAATCATGTATACGTAACTAATGGTGTCCTCAGGGATTATCTGTTCCTTATGTTGCTGGCTGTAAGGGAAGGACTGTTGCTCTCTTGCAGGATGTGATGTTGTTATCCGCAGAGGTTATGCCAAGATTGAATCTCCAGCATATGGCGTCAATCTTTATCCTAATAGCATCGACTGCACCTGGCGCATCATTGATCCAGCTGGGCGTGCACTGGCCATGGTCTTTGAGGATGATTTCTATACTGAACTCAACTATGATGTACTCAAGGTCAGTCGGCATGACACAGGGCCCATGTTATGGTTCTCTATTTAATAATGCTGATGTCCACATTAACCTTTTTCTGCTCAACTGTCCAAAGGGGCCCTGATGCAAAATGTTGTCTTCCTCAATTATTTTACTTAAATTTCTTGTTACTAGAACGCATTTTGCTGACATTTATATGTAAGACCATTCATGATGGCATGCCCTCGGTCAATAGCTTTCCTTGGTGCAGGATGGGTGCAATGATAGTCTTCACTGAAAGCCTATGACAAGCAGGGCATACAGTTACCAAAGTGTAAAAAGTTGTGGAACTTGGATCTATTACATTAAAAATTACATCTATTACATTAAGAATTACATTTTCTCTCACAAGAGATTTTAAACTGAACTATAATTTACATTTGGAGGTCTTGAATGTATAGAAATTAATTTTTATCACTTCATGGTACATGCTTTATAGTTTTGGAATTGTGTCATGAACTGTGAGTAATTTTGGTGGCTCAAAATGAGGGAGATGAAATTGTGGTTTTGCCTTCAGATATACAATACAGATAGAGAAGTAACATCAGCATTCAGAGGAAGCTACTCTGGTAACAACCAGCCAGGCCTCATTCGCTCGGACACTGGAAAGTTCTTTGTACGTTTTACCACGGACAACAAACGGAGGAAGAGAGGCTGGAGAGCGGCCTTCTCCTGGGGTGTGTACCTCGCCTCTTACTTCACATTACTTTAAAAATTGCTACATACAAATTGATACGCACCAGGTTTGTGTGGCTGGAATATATCCCAGACACTGATTTGTAGGAAATTACTGTGATTACAGCTTAAAATAAGTGATTTAGTATCACAGCTTAGTACTGCAAATTAAGACCAATTTTTGTTCAGGTTTTTGTGGATTATAATTTACAACAGAACTGAAATCTATTTAACTCATTCCATACCAGTCCCTGATTTTTCCATATATTTACCTAGATATAAGACAACAATTGCATATATCAGATTCTTCATGAAAAGAGCTTTGGTTCAAGTACCAACATGCCTATAGTCTTAAGTCAGTGATGCTGGCACGGCCTGGCAAGTCATGGAGCAGCTGCCCTTGCGGCAGCTGCAGCATGACTTGCCAGGCAGTGCCAGAACCACTGACTTAAGACTATAGGCATGTTGGGACCCCGGCCTTTGCTACAAGAATTCCAGATTTTGCTACAACCTTGCCACTTGGACAGCACTGTTAAATTGATGTGGAACAAGTGTGGCTTGAAGGGTATGTATTAGTAAATGGTCCTGTAGCATAGAACAAGGGAAATGGATTAATATGTTGTTAATATGAAGATGGACCTTTCTGCAGACTGTCCCTCCAACTACCCCCTGCCTGCTCATAGCAGCATCAACCGCGATGACACCTTCTATACGGTCAAGGTCACGTACTCCTGCAGCATTGGCTACAGGCCAAAGGGCGTCAATCCTCGAGTATGTGGTCTGGAGGGGCGCTGGCTCTCACCAGCTCCTACTTGTGAACGTAAGTAAAATGTAGTTGGAAGCCCCTGGGTATATATATATATATATATATATATATATATATATATATATATATATATATATATATATATATATATATGAAGTTCCCATGCATGATGAGAAGTTGAAGTCCATATTTAGGCAGCTCCTGTGTCTAACGAGCACAGGCAATGTCTTCAATAGTTTGCATGTCATTATAGTATATGTCTTTCAAAAGCTGTAGTCATGGTCAGATCTTGTGGATTTAAAATTTAATTCTTGCCCATTCAAGAGTAGTTTTGGAGTGCCACTATTTTCAATCACATACGTATGGGATTCTACATGAGATATTAAGTTGATATTTAGACATCTGATCTAGAGCCCAGATTCCATGTGTAGATGATTGAGTGCTGCTGTCTGACAGTGTGCTCCTTTCAACTCAACCCCTTACTGCTGTCTGGCAGTGTGCTCCTTTCAAGTTAACCCCTTAGTGCTCTAATCGCACAAAACCTCTCAGGTGTAAATAAATGTCTTCTTGAGTGCTGTTACTTAAATATGATGTAAATAGAAACCGTTTTTGCTGAAAACAGCAGCTAAGATCTTATCCTGATGGCAAGCTCCCAGTCGGTAGCTTTCACTGGGTGGGCCAACGCCCGCCAAGGAAAACTACTCACTAACTCATGACAGTCTGATCAAGACAGGGTTAAAATAGTCAAAGAAGATCTTGGTTGAAGTGCATTTAAAAAAAACTTCCATCTTTAACCCGTAAAGTTATGATTATGGCTGTAGTCATTTTCTCATTTCCATAGAACATATAATGGTTAAAAAATTCAAATTCCTCATAAAGATACCTTTCATTGAAACACCAGCAAGCCTAGTAGTCTAAAGCAAAAAGTAGTCTTAGTAAACAGCTTTTCTTGGGGCACTTTGCATGGAACATGCCCCAAGGAAAGCTGCTGACGTGGCCTTAAATTAACACTTTAAAGGCCAAGGTAATGTTTCTGTGGTGTGCATTGCCTAGGCTTGTGTATCCTGCTCCAGGCCGGCACTGTGTATTGGATTTGAGGCTTGTTGTGATATTTTCAGGTGTGAAGTGTGTGTCTCCCTCAGTGCCAGCCAGTGCCATCTTGCACAAGGTCACCAGTCTCTACTATGGGGGTGTGGCTACATACGTGTGTGCTGCAGGACATGTCATGTCTGGGTCGCCCCGGGTCGGCTGTACCATGAATGGATGGGGACCTCTGCCTGTATGCAACTGTGAGTGTCTATGCTGTCTGAGCCCACAGTCTATGGGTGGGGCAATGTGGGATGGCAAGGTTGGACATAGCTCCTGCGGATAACATGTAGCGAAAGAAACCTATGCAGAAATCTGTTTTTCAAATTAGTGTACAAAATTAATATCCTGACAATGTTTTTTGCAAACTTTGGACAGCTCTTACTGAAACCAATCATTGAGATTGTACAAATAATAATAATGATAATAATAATAATAAAACCACCCAATAGTTCACTGCCTGTAAACTTTATTCAAAGTACAGATTCATACAAATTGCAATATGTTTGCACATTATGAGATACATTGAGAGGTATACATGTGCATACAAAGGTAAGGGTGGTAAAAGTCAAGTTATAATAATGATAACAGTATAACAGTTGGTCAGGATGTCTGTTTACATTGCCCTGCTACGACATGTATATACATGTATGTACATATGTACATGCATACATACACACACACATTAAGACCACCTACACACACACACACACATATACATACATTAAGACCACCTACAGGTCTGGGAAAATGTGGTCTTCACTGGGAAGTGGTCTTAATTTGGGATAGAATTTAAATAACAAATAAAAATGGGACGGTAAATTGGTGGTCTTAATGTAGAATCGGTCTCTATGGAGATGGTCTTAATTGGAGATTCTGCTGTACATACATACCTGTGTATCTCTATATCTATATATCAGCAGGGCTCTACTATTCACATCTGATTGTTTGAGACAAGTAAAGATTGATACAGGACAAGTAAAATTTGAAAGATAACATGCAACAGAAAGGGGTTTTTTGTCCCCGGACAAGTGGACTTACCTATCAATTTATCTATCTGTTCATGTGAAAAAAATTATCTACCTGCATACCTATCTATTGATGGATGGATAGCTGGATCGATTGGTCTGTCTGTCTGTCTGTCTGTCTGTCTGTCTGTCTGTCTGTCTGTCTGTCAGTCTGTCTATGTATCTTTACCGTAACACCCTCATTTGATGCAGTAATGTACCCTGACCTTACCTGCCAGTACTGTACTCTGACCTTACATGCCAGTAATGTACCCTGACTTTACTTGTCATTGCCTACTGCCATGCTTTACCCTTGCAGTGGTAAAATGTCCGGCGCCTGCTGTACCTCAGAATGGGAAAGTGTCTGGAGGGAACTTCAGGTTTGGTGATGTGATCAAGTTCTCTTGCAACTTTGGCTACCAGTTGTCCGGAGTGAATCGGCTCTACTGCACAGCCCGGGGTACCTGGTCGGCACCACGTCCCTTGTGTCAGCGTAAGTTTTCAGTGCTGAAAATGTTCAGTGAATGACAGTTTTTCAGAAAGGAGACATACATTTTGATGGGACTCTCTCTTCCCCCCCCCCCTTTCTCAAACAACAGCCAGCTAGCATGCCTTAAAGCCTTCTGAAAGACCTTTTCAATGTGATTTATTTTCATGGATCAGAAAATTGTTAGTCTGATTGCACTAAAATTGGTTTGCTAATCTTCAGTCAAGTTTTGGGAAAATTTAGCATAAGTTTTGATTGATGTTAAATTCTAGAAAATTAAAACACAACGGAATGCAAATACTGGTGGCTGGAGCGTACTCCTCACTTGCTCAAGCCAGTGGAGTAATGGTTTATGTGTGTGTCGTAACTTTGGGAGCAATCTGATCTTGTAAGACTCCACATGATGACATCGGGTGTGGTAAGTGTGCCAGAGGATACTGAATGCAAGGCTTTGTCCCTCCAAGACAAAGTTGTTCACTAGGTGGGGATGCTCACCATCCCTGATTTTGAACAAATGTTTCAGTTCTGCTGCTTGTCAGTTGTTACATCTGATTACAATGTACGTTTTTTTTTGGGGGGGGGGGGCAGTGGTAAATTACATTTTCAGCTTCTGCAAAACTATCTGCCAGATTTACTTCAAACATAGTGGGGCTGTACTTTTGGTGGGTCTAAACTGAGTTTGTTCGAATGGTCACACTCCTGTGATATTTTATACATTTTTATTCTTTATTTTTAGCAAAATCTTTTCAAAAAATCAGTCTCCAAAACCACTTGGCCAATTGCTTGTAAGTTGCACAGCCACAGGTCTAGAGACTCCTAGACGTCAATTTGTTTAACAGCTGTTGTTTTGATATTTTCTACATTTTTATGAATATTTGAGATTTTTTGTTACTTTGTCTTCTTCAAGTAGCTGAGATGAGGCATTGTCTTGTGATCTTATCAGGGACTGTTGATAAACTGTGTGTCTCCATTGTAGAGAGTACTGCTCATGTATGTAGAATATCACTTGCGGATACTAAAATTAGAATTTCGCCAACAACAGCGAAATATTATAGGTAAAAAGGAGAACACACAAGATTTGCAAGTTGCTCTTATGAATTGTGTGGCCCAACATTTTTTTTTTAATACCTGTTAGTTTTACTCCATTAATTGAGGTTGTGTTGGTGTGCATAGATGGATGGCAGGGCCTTTTGTGTCCTGTTGGTGTGCTTAGATGGATGGCAAGACGGCATTTTGAGGCAGTTACTGATTCCCTGTTGTGGCTGGTGTTCAGTAAAGCATTATGTGATACCGAACTTGATGGATCTCTGCCCATCAGTATGTACATTTTTTTTCACTCTTTCAACATGTACAAGATCCAGACTTTGGCAGATCAGATACAATGTAAGTGGCTCAACAGTGTTCTAGGAATTGGGCGACAATGTGTGTGAAGAACGGCAGTATGAGTGACTCTCTCTGGTATGAGTGACACTGGTATGAGTGACACACTCTGGTATGAGTGAAACTCTGGTATGAGTGACACTCTCTGGTATGAGTGACACTGTGGTATGAGTGACACTCTGGTATGAGTGACACTGTGGTGTGAGTGATACTCTGGTATGAGTGACACTGGTATGAGTGACAGTTTCTGGTATGAGTGACACCCTGGTAGGAGTGACACTCTGTGCTATGAGTGACACTCTGGTATGAGGGACACTCTGGTATGAGTGATACTGTGGTATGAATGACACTCTCTGGTATGAGTGACACTGTGGTATGAGTGACACTCTCTGGTATGAATGACATTCTTTGGTATGAGTGACACTATCTGGTATGAGTGACACTCTTATATGAGTAACACTCTGATATGAGGGACACTATCTGGTATGAGTGACACTGTGGTATGAATGACACTCTCTGGTAGGAGTGGCACTCTGGTATGAATAACACTCTCTGGTATGAGTGACACTGGTATGAGTGACACTCTCTGGTATGAGTGACAGTCTCTGGTATGAATGACACTCTCTGGTATGAGTGACACTCTCTGGTGTGAGTGACAGTCTCTGGTATGAGTGACACTGTGGTATGAATGACTCTCTGGTATGAGTGACACTGTGATATGAGTGACACTCTCAGGTATGAGTAATACTGTGGTATGAATGACACTCTCTGGTACGCTCTCCGTGCATTTATTTTTGGCAAATATTCTGACCTGCCTGGGACACGTGCTGGACTAATCCAGGCAGAGTTGACAAACAGAAAGTGGTTGAAAGATGACATTTAACCACAAGGGTATTAACTGGTCCAGACAGGAAGGATCAAATTGTGTTGTGCAGAAATGCTGACTGGAGCAAACAGCAAGAGAATTAAATTATTTGATTGCTACCAAAAGAGAAAAAAAAATGTATGCATAAAAAAAGAGAATATGACAAAGATGCCTGCATGGTGGTCCCGGTGGTTGAAGAGAGTATCTTTAGATAGACAGATAGGCTGAATGCCTGCTTCCAAAAACTCCTTCCCTTCACACAGATTGCCTGTGATGTATATTTTTGTTTCATACAAGGAGTGTATTATGATGACAGGGATTGCGTGTGATGTCCATGTGTTTTTCGTACAAGGAGTGCATGATGATGGTTGACTCCAGTCAACAGCTTTCTTACCCCTGTGGTTGGGTACAGAGCACCCAACCCCTGGGCCAGGAAAGTTGTTGACATTGGGCCTGTTGCCGTGATGACTGTTATCAACAAGCTTCGTTTAAATTGTTTTTCATTAAATAATTAAATTAGCCACAAATGGTCAAGGAGACAGTATTTGACATTGGCGGGGTATGGTCAGGTCAAGATGGGAGAAGTTCATTGCCGTCAGGACAGTGGTCGCAGTTGATCATTGTTGGTTTCTGAGTTGTATTGAGAGTAAAGTTTAGGACTTGTATAATTCACTTTTAACCTTTGTGAAAACAATGTGTACACTATGTGTAAATATATTGCCTAACAGTGCCTAAGCTAGGTAAACAGTTTTTATTGCCAGGACAAATGTAACCCTGAAGGGTAAAAGGGGGATTGAGTGGTATGGGGTTTCTTGTATGCTTTCTTGTCGTTAATTATCAATAGAAGAAACATAAATAAAGTGTTTGCTTGTCCTTCTGACAGTAAACTGCAAGCTCAAATTATGTGTGGAGTTTTTGTGCCTTGCTTTTAATGTTGTACGTATATTGTAGGTCCTCAAATATTCTCTTGTTAAGCACTTGCTCACAAAAGTATATATATATATATAAATTTATGTGAACCACTTATTTTGGTTCATTGTACGTGTTAGGAGGCTGACCTTGAAATTTCATATGGCAGAGTGTTATGTTTAAAGTAGATTTTTAACTAATATTTGAACTTACGGATTTGCTTTATTGTCAAAGTGCATGCAAAACTGTTTGAAAAGTTAAGCTTTTATTGTGTGGTCAGACACCTCAAATAACGGATACTTCTTGCCCTCCGTAGGTCACTGCAGTGTTCTCCTCACTGCATTGTGTCTCTGGGGGTAAAATTTGTTTTTGGCTAAAATTAGGATAATTGAATAAAAGATGCAACTTTGAATAAATTCCTTCAGGTTTAAGTTGGACGGCGATGATGATGATATCTGTCTGGCATTGAGAAATGTGATGAGTGAAGTTCAGTTTACTGTTAATGTATTGGTGGACACAGAGTAAAATGGTGTACGTGGCTCTGTTGTCAATTTCATTTAGTTTGATGATAAAAAGCATCATAATTTTTTTCTATTTTGGTCATTATATGTGTGCTCCTAAAATTAAAACAGAATTGAGGATTTCCCAAAGTTCTGTTCAATAACAAGAAAATCAAGCCCATAACTGCTTATTCATGAATTAGACTCAGTGTTAAAAAGACATCATCAATGAGGGTATCATTACTACTGAATGGTATCACCATCAATGAATGGTATCATTATGATATTGACAGCTGTTCCTTGTCCAACGCCTTCACCACTGTCCAATGGTCGTGTGATTGGAATCCCTCCCTACCGCTTTGGTGACACTGCCTCTGTGCTCTGTAGTCGTGGCTTCCGCAGCACCCTGTCCGTACTGACCTGTCGAGGAGACAAGACCTGGAGTGGAACCTTTCAATGCAGAAGTGAGTCATTTCTTTGCACGCTTTCTTGGGTTCTAAAAATACCTACCATCAAAACAGTGAAAGTTTGAAATACGTGTATCTCTGTTTGTAAGTCTGTTCGATATTCAGTAGGCTAATATGTGTAGATGTTAAGTTTGACAAATTTTGGAAACTTTTTCATATCATTGTTATTTGATAGGTGGTTGATACAGTGAAACCTCATGATAACGACACTCAGATAACTGACATATTCAATATAATGACACAAATTTTCATGGGAAAAGTTTATTATCTTTTTTGTTTCGTGATTCATTTATCTGACACTTTTTTTAGAGAACAGATGGTGTCATTATAACAAGTTTTCACTGTATAAAGCTTATGTTGACCGTAACTACATGTAAATATACTGTGTATTATTCAAGTTATATCTCTTAACACCCCCAACCCCCCCAGGAAAAAATTATATAAATAAGAAAAGAAAAGAAAAAAAAAAGCCTGAGAGACGTAAAGAAATAGATCGGTTAAATGATGTCCTATTTGTGAAGGCCTAACCTGTGAACTCTTTGTCTGTCAGGATTCAAGTATCCAAGGCTCAGTGACGTTTCCTGTGACATACTTGTGAAGCCTTTATCCCCGTTTGTACCTGCCTTCAATACCACGGCTCAGGGCCTCTTGTTTGAACTTTGTACTTAGATAGATAGAAAAGTTTTTTACTCAGACCTCCCTGGGTCCATACCTACAAATTGTAGTGCCCTTATACAAAAGTACACACATATAAATATAATTACCACAGGATAAATAAAAGTAAAAATGATACAACACCACACCTTGAACAGTCAAGAAAAAAGTCAGCATATTCATCACAATATTTCAGAATTCAGCACTTGCCTGACCTATTGACCTTAATGACCCCAAAATATTACCACCTATCTCCCTTATCATGTCATATCTTCGCATGACAGAGCCTTTTTCCAAAATATGGATTTTTACCATATTTTTGTATGTGCAATACAAAAGCATCACAAGTTTTATCAGAATACTTTTAAAAAGTTCATAATGTGATGCTGAAATACTGCACATTAGTTGACACCAATAATTTATATATGATCTACAATCGAGTATTAACACAAATGATATACATATGTTTGATAGTAGACAACAGTAAAAATCACACTTTGGAAAGACAAAGTTCTTCAGGATGTTGTATTTCATTGTTGAGATAATCCAGAAAAATATGGCTTGTTTATGGAGCCAACCCTCAAGAATAGTGTTTTTTTTGTTTCAATTCAGCCAGTCAACAAAGACGTCTTTTTTATTGAGCCAACACAAGGATGTTGTCTTTTTCAGACATCAATGAGTGTCAGGAGAACAGAAGACTGTGTGGTATCCAGACCTGCATTGACCTGCCTGGTAGCTGGATGTGCCGCTGTCGACCCGGGTACCGTCATACTGATGCTCAGTTGCAGAGATGTGAAGGTGTGAAAAGTTCTGTCTTCATGACATAAAGTTGTTTCCTTGAAGTTTGTTTGAAGCAGAAATTTGGACAGGAAACACCGTAGCAGACTCAGTAAGGAGGGCCCTTGAGGTAGACATCATGTCATACTCAGAAAAAAAGAGGTGCGGTCATTGGCTGACCATTGTGGACACACAGAGAGGCCCAAGTGGTATAAGTTCTAGGGAGGGAAGACTCCTCCCCTCAGTCATTGCAGATTTTATTTTTAAATATTTACATTCGGAGTTTTTGTTAGCATTGAAAGAATAGGGACAAATTTTGTTTTCATCAGTCGATGGTAACATCATGTACAGCACGGCACGTTCCAGTGCCTACTTTGCTACGTAACAAGGGGCTGGCCACACCCATAGCTCCTCCCACTGATAAACAAAAGCTCCTTCGCAGTGGCTATCTAAACTTTTACGCACAAATATTCATGACAGATTTAACTCTAATCTAGTATTAATGTTAATATGAATATAAATATAAAAAATAAAGTCTGTCTATGTTATTGTCATTGGCATGTAACAGCGCGCTTGTGGGTGGGCATTTTCGTCATGACGTCACTATCACGACATCATGAAAAATGCCTACCCACAAGCGCGCTGTTACATGCCAATGACAACAACAGAGACAGACTTCATTTTTATAATATACTCACTTTGTTACATATTTTTATAATTGAAAGTGCAGTAGACTCCTTCAAGAGAACATTCCCAGGCAGGCCAAACAGTAGTCACATAATTAAAGCAGGTGGCCTCTCACTGGAGGTCAGACCATACAAAAAAGATGGCACTAGGGACCCAATAAATGCTGCCAGTTAGCTTAGGCTACATGGTGGGAAGGCATCCATTGTCCATCGATGATCCACAATTTACTTTCTCAACTTCTCCAAAAGAATCTGCCAGATTTTGGTGGGAATTTACCTTATGTGTGTCTCTACCACATTGTGAAAATGGTCATACTCCATTGATTTTTAATTTTTTTTTTTTGTTCAATGTTTTTAATTTCTCCCTGCCTCTGTTGTCCATGATTCACATTTTTAACTTCTTCAAAATCATGAGCCAGATTCACCTCAAACTTGGTGGAAATGTACCTTGGGTGAGTCTCTAGCAAATTTGTGCAAATGGGCATGCTCTTGGGTTTTTTAATGAATTTTTTGTTCTTTTTTTATACATTTGTCAGTCCCTTCCTCCGTTGTCCACAAGTTATATTTTGCATTTCTCCAAAACCGTCAGCCAGATTCACTTCAAACTTGGTGGGAGTGTACCATGGGTGAGACTCTGCAAAGTTTGTTTAAATGGTTAAGCTCCATTGATTTTAATTTTTTTGGATAATTTTTTGGCAAAATTTTAAGAAATATTCTCTAATTTTTATGTTTTCATTATTTTTTACTTCTCCAAAACCATATCTCAGATTGCGCTGAAATTTGATGGAAATGTACTTTGTGGAAGGGTCAAGCAAAGTTGTTCACTAGGTGGTGAGGCTGTGGATCCCTGATTTTTAAAGAATTTGTCCATTTGGGTGGTTGCCAGTTGTTGCATGCATTCCTATTCATTAATATGCAAATCAATGAGGATTGCAATGGCAATACACATTTTTTAGTTCTTCCGAATTGTCATCCAGATTTACTTCAAAGTTGGTGGAAATGTACCTTCGGTGGCTCTCTACTGAGTTTTTTTCAAAAGGGCTTTCTCCATTGATGTTTGAATTTTTTATGAATTTTTTTGTTCCTTTTTTGCAAAATTAAAAAAAGAAAAGAAATTCCGCAAAACCGCAAAGCCAATTGCTGTGAACATGTTGAAGTTGCATGGGAGCATGTCTGGGACCCCTGAACCTCAATTTGCTCAAAAGGTGGATTGATTTTTTTTTTCTTTTTTTTTTCTTTCTTTTTTTGTGTCTTTTTGCTACTTTTTGTTGTTGTTGTTGTTTTGTTTTTGTTTTTTTTTTTGTTTTGTTTTTTGTTTTGACTTCTGCAAAGCCGTCCTTCACATTGTGCTGACCCTTGATGGAAATGTATCTTGTTGAAGGGTTAAAGTAAGTTCTTCACTGGGTGGTGATGCTGCAGATTCCTGGTTTTTAACCAATTTTTCAGTTTGGGCACTTATCAGTTTATGTGTACAATGTACATTCCAATTGATTACAATGTAATTCAATGTACATTCCAATTGATTACAATGTAATTCAATGGGGATTGCAAAGGTGATTCCCATTTGTGACTTCTCAAAATCCATCAATCTGATTCACTTTGAACTTCGTGACGAGAACCTTGGGTTGATGTCTACAGATTTTTGTTCAAGAATGTACTTGTGGTGGTTCTCCATTGAATCTGTTCAAATAGTCACACTCCAGTAATTTTTAGGCTTTTTGTGAATTGTTGGGGTTAATTTTGGGACAAAATCGTAAAATAGTGGGGTTCTTTTTTTTTTGCAAAACCCCATGGTCAAATGTTTCAACGTTAAGGAGCAATTTTGGGTACAAGAAGACAATGGTGGGACTTTGTGAGAACACTCAACAAACAGGACTGCTGTGTGAACAGCCCATCCTAGGCTGACCTTGTTGGAGTGGTCTCTTAAAAGGGGTTACTGTCTTGATAAGCTAGTGTGAAAAGAAGGAATTGTCTATGTAGTTGGAACTTTAAGTAAAATTAACCAGTGACCTGTATGTTTTGTTCTTAATTGGTAATATCTTGGAATCATGAGGTGTAAAAAAACTGAATGTTCATTTTTACTCAACCAGACATTGATGAATGTAAAAGGGACAATGGTGGCTGTGAACACAACTGTACCAACACCATTGGTGGCTACTACTGCTACTGCCGACCGGGATACAAACTCCATCGACAAGCCCACATTAGCACTGCCTCCCTCAGGGTTAACCACTCCTGCATCCGTAAGTCAATTCTTTTACTCTGAAGTCATTGTGCACTCTGGGTCACTTCTTTTACACTGTTGGTCACTTCTTTAACACTGTTGGTCACTTCTTTAACACTGTTGGTCACTTCCTTTACACTCTGGGTCACTTCTTCACACTCTGGGTCTGACTCACTTCTTTTACACTCTGGGTCACTTCGACACTGAGTCGCTCTCTTTACACACTGAGTCACTTTTATACTCTGGGTCACCTCTTTTATGTTCTTGAGTTGCTTTTACACTCTGGGTCACCACAGTTTTTTAACCCTCTGGGTTATTTCTCTTGCACACTGGATCACTTCTTTTACACACTGGATCACTTTTATATTCCAAGTCACTTTTACACCCATGAGTCACTTCTTTTGCACTCGGAATAACTTCTTTTACACTCTTGAGTCACTTGACATTCTGAGTAAATTTTACACTCTGGTCGCTTCTTTTACACTGTAAGTCGCTTCTTTAACACTCTGGTCACTTGTTTTATACTCTGAGTTGCTTTTTTAAGTCTCAGTTGCTGGCACCAATCCAGTCCTCTGTATGTGTACATGCAATAAATGTGTCATGTTGAATTGTTAACATCAAATACAAGTAAACAGGTCAATATGTGAAAAGGTTCATGGATAGTACACTTTTCTTCAATCCAACATTAACATTGGTAAAAAGCTGAAGGCAAAATGGGCATTTACATGTTGGTTGCCATTAACATGCACTTGGTTCCATCAGAGCAAACGTGGGGACCTTTTTTCACAAAAGCTTAAAGAGCCTGGAGGTGGCAAGAATTGTCTCTGGTAGCTGTACAGTAATAGTAAGGGTGTAAATAAGGATTGTCTTTGCTAGTTGTACTGTAATAAGGGTGTCAGTACCTGTAGATTGCCCCTAGTGATCCCAGGTCTCTGGCTGCTGATGCCCCAGCCAGGCTGTGTGGGGAGCCCACATTGTGAGCCAATGATAAGGAGCCATTAATTTTGCATTTTGTGGTTACAGTCATGACTTGTCCTGGCCTGTCAGTCAGCCACAGCAATATCTTCTACACCAACCCCTCCAACAGCGATGGTTCTGTGGACTTCAGGACGAGAGCAACAGTTCGTTGTAACGTGGGCTACAGGATACAGGGACTCGCCTCGTTAGACTGTACAGAGACGGGGCGCTGGTCACATCCTGCCCCTGTCTGTATCCGTAAGTAGAAGCCTCATATGTCTGTCTGTATAAGCCTCATGGGACAGAGTACAAGTCTGTAAGCCTTCCATTTCCTTGAGCAACTGTTGACAAGTGTGAGAGTTGGTTTAGACTAAATCATGAGTCAAACCTGGTACGATTCAGCTGTCATCAAATGTAAAAACACTTCCTCATATAGTTGAGCAGTCCAAAACATAATGCAAGATATTTGTACTGTCATTAACTGAAACTCTAATGTAAGCTTATGGTACTTCTGTGGTATATATTGATATTTCTGCAAAAAAAGTCTCACGTACAAGTAGCTGCTACATCCAGGCTTTGCTAGACAGAAAATACCAGTCTGAAAATTTTGTTTGCAATCTTGCCAATGAGCATCCAGTGAGGTGAGATACCGTAGTTTAAGGAAAGCATGTGAAGGCTGCAGAAAAGCTGTGGACATAACAGAAATACAAGTGTGTAGTTGATCTCTGAGAGGAATGACGTATATCTGGCACTTACAGGTGCTCAGTGCCCCGTGGCCAACCCACCAATCAATGGCTTCATCAGTTTCTCGGACAGTCGCTACTATCGCAGTGTGGCCACCTACTCCTGTAAGACTGGGTACCAGGTGCAGGGCACCAGGCAGCGCCACTGTCTGCTGGGGGCCTGCTCAGGCTGTGGCTACGACTGGACTCTCTCTGCACCCACTTGTCAATGTGAGTACTGCACCCACTTGTCAATATAAATACTGGTAACACTTGTCAATGTGAATTCTGCACCCATTTGTCAATATAAATACTGGTAACACTTGTCAATGTGAATTCTGCACCCATTTGTCAATGTGATTTCCGCACCCACTTGTCAATGTGAGTACTGCTTCCACCTGTCAGTGCGACTACTGCAAACATGCAGGGTAGTTAAATTGTAAAAAATCATATGGTTTAACAGCTTTTATCATTAAACTGCATCATGAATTTAGATAAGTCCAGAGTTCAAATAAATTGACAATGGCCTGAAATATATTTTTTGCTTGTTTTGAAGAAGTGGATAAGCTTCATTTAAAACCTTGTCCGGGAATTAAAAATCATCCATAGTTCTGCACATTGTGTTGCTAGCTGTAGCCACTTGCTCTTTTTATGCTGCAGCCATGTGCAGGGCACTTTTTATGCCCCCACCTAGAGGGTGGGGGGCATATAGATTTGCCCTTGCCCGTCCGTCTGTCGACATTAAAATTGTCAGATTTGTGTCGCGCATATCTAAAATAAACATTTGAGATACAACCATGAAACTTTGTGTCAATATTTATCAATATATGAAGGTGTGCACCTGGGGTTTTGTTCGTCTCCTGGATTAATTATATTGTGCTAATTAATCATTAATTAACTTAGGGAAAAAGTTGATTTGACATTAGACTTGTCAGATTTGTGTTGTATGTATGCCATAAAGTGTTTGAGTTACACCTATGAAACTTCATGGGAACGGTTATCAATATATGAAGATGTGCACCTGGGGTTTTATTTGTCTCTCGGATTAATTATCCTCCGATAATTAATCATTAATTACTGAAAATGTTGATTCAACGTTTGACTTGTCAGATTTGTGTCCCACATATCTCAAGAAGTTTCGAATATATGGCTTTCATAGTGATGAATATGTGCTCCTGGGATTTGTTTGTTTCTTGGGGGTAATTAATCTCTCTTCCTTTTTTGTTAGTTAACAATGTGAAAATGTCTATTCAGTGAAAATGTTGGCTCATGTCTAACTTGTATCATGTGTATTTCACAAAGTGTTTGAGATACAGCTATGAAACTTGATAGCAATATTAATCAATATGTAAGATGTACCCATTGAAGTTTTGTGTGTCTCTTGGCTTATTTATCCTCTGTGGATAATCCATCAATTAGCTTCATGAAAATGACAATTCCAGAAAAATGAGTATTGGTTTTTGTCAGACTTGTGCCATGTGTGGCTCGTGAAATATTTCAGGTATAGCCATGAAATTTGATAGGAATTTCAATCAATATAATTATGAGAAGTTATGTGTGCATAATTATTATCCATGTGACGATTTCACAACATGTTTGAAGTCTTACACCAGTTACATGCTACTTTTTCAAATACTTTTGGGGGCAATGACAGCTGGGGGTACTGTGTCCTTTGGACACTTTTCTAGTTATAATCCAAGAACGATGGAGATCGGGCATTAACATGTGACATAAGAAGCATCCAGTAAACATTTAGTAGATAACTGTTGGTGACCTTGACCTTTTGTCTACATGACAGGAACAACAAGGAATTTTCCTGCATCCAGTGTTACATATAAATCATTTCTTGCGATGTTTATGTGCAGAGTAGAGGTATGCTGCAGCTATCACTGGCGATTTGGGCCACCAGGTAGATTTTCTGAGTGTGAAGAAGGAAATATGTTGGGTAAAACTGGTGGTGTTTGGATCAGTGTTGTATTGATTGAGGAACTTGTATGTTGAAATGTGCTGGTGTGAAATTGCAGATAAATAAAACTATCTAATTGTGTGATCTCTTCAGTATGTGCCATTCAACACAATGTAACTCTTGGGAGTCAATGTGTTACATGCATTCAGTTTATGTTCAGTGATTAAATTAGAGTGTTTGATGTTGGGTATCAGTGGTAGACTGTGGTGAACCAGACGTGCCGCGGAATGGAGCCAGTGCTGGCAGCAACACCACCTATGGGTCCGTCTGGTCATTCAGCTGTGGTGCAGGCTACCAGCTGAAGGGGTCGGCCAAGCGAGTCTGTCAGGCGGACGGCTCATGGAGTGGCATGCCTGCCATGTGTCAACGTGAGGATGTTTTCTTTATTTTGTTATGAAAAGTATATAAAGAAAAGAAAAAGTTAAAATTTCAGGATAGAGTTGTGTAAATGACAATAGTTGAAGGTATCTCTGAGACAAAAAGTGTGCACCTGATGTGTGCATGGATGAAATGTCACCAACGTATGTATCACATTAAACAGACCCTCCCTTTCTTGAGCACTCATTAAAAAGTGTAATTTTTTTAAACTTTAAACTGCATTGTTTACCTATGGATGAATTGTTAAACACATTTTTTCTTCTCTTTTAAAACTTTCACATAAACATAAGATTCCAGAAAAGGTTTGATTGCTAGGATCTTATGACTGTATAATATTGGACTCGCTGGTCGTTCTGTACCTGTACATGTAACCAGGAATCCTCAAAGGCCTAATGTGGCTTTGTAGCAATTCCGGCCTGTCCATATCCGGGTACACCTCGACAGGGCTACGTGGTTGGAGGTTTCCGAAACTTCCGTGTGGGAGATCTGGCTTACTTCCGTTGTATCAAGCCGGGATATGTACTGACAAGTAAGATTAATTCTTATTGTTTGGGAAAAAGACTTGAATCATGCTAACACTGACGAGCACAGTGATAGTAGGTATATCTTGTACTGGAATCTTTGGTTTTAGATTTAAATCTATATATTTTCATATTGTATATTTACATGTGACAGTGATAAAAATCCCTTGCTGATAAATGTTACTTGGTTTAGAAATGTTCTTTTGTAATTCAAATTGTGCCTATAATAACTGATAAGGTTCCTGTATTCTGTGAGGCACAGAAATGGGACAGGATTCAAAATGTAAATTTAAATGAGGGTAAACCGATCAGAAGCTTGTGAAGAAACTAGTTACAAGAAGTGCTGTCAGAGCTGTACCGAGCTTTACTGACAGTAGTCCACAGGTCCCATGATAAATGTTTGTATGTGTGCATACAAGGGATTGTGCTTGTGGTAGTCACTGGCTTCAGTCCCTGCTACATTCCTTCTCTTTCCTTCAATGTTGTGCTAAGATATATCATACAGTCTGTTTGTATATTTACATTTTGTGGCTTTTTGGATTTAATCTGCATTTTAGATCGATGGCCCCTGGAGTGTGAAGTGGACATACCCACGACAGTTGCCCCGCCAACAACTTCACCCACCCCAACGACCACAACCACGCCCACAACCACAACCACAACTACAACCACAACCCCTACCCCAACCACCCCTAAGCCCACAATGCCAGGTAAGTTGTTACTGCAAGTGTTCTTTAGCCTATACATATACTTTAATTAAAGACGCGTTGCCACACATATACTTGTGCCATAGTTCATTCTTAGGTTTTTAGCTCAGCTCAGCAAAGGTCGCAGTGCTTGTTTTCACTCATGTCTGTCCGTCTGTACATCCGTCTATCCATCTGTCCGTAAAGTTTTTACTTGTGAGCGCTATACAGATCACAATTTTTAAGATAGCTTCATATAACTTTCAGGGCTTTTTATCAAGTGTATGAAAATCTAGGTCGAGTTTGATATTGGTGGTGCCACCTGCAGTGTTATGTAACATATGGGTCAAAATGTTAAAATCTTAATTGTGAACCCTTCTGGCATCTTTAATATTTGATAGATCTGCATGAAATTTAGTGGAATTGTGGAGGAGGTCAAAGTCTAAGTTGCTTATGATATTAGTGGTGCCTCCAATAATTTTACAGAAATTATTAGCCAAAATGTGTTTTAAAACACAAAACTCCTTATCTTGAAAAGTAATTGGATTAGACTTGCCAAATTTATAGGACATATAGACCAGGTCCAATGCTAGAAAGTTCTATACCTTTGACTTATTTTGTAATATACAGGTCAAAATATGAAAATCTTGTGACCGATCCAGTATTTTTAGTGTTTTATGGATCTTCACGAAATTTAATGGGATTGTGGAAGAGGTCAAAATCTTGCTTGCTTGTGACCTGAGTGGCACCACCTCTAAGTTAAATGTCTTGAAAGATACAAAATCCATCATCTCTAAAAATAATTGAATTAGGGATGTCAAATTTATAGGACGTATAGATCATATCTAGTTCTAATATGTTATATAAGATCAGTGACCTTTACCTATTTTTGTAAGGTCACCAGACCTGTTAAGTTGAAAGAGGTGCTTTTGTAATGGTAGGGTGCAGTTTCGACTTCAATGGCAAAGAGAAATGAGCCTCCATATCAAAATTGACCTTCAGTACATTGTATATAAAATTCTACTTGGTGACCAACTTTTTGGGTCACCTTGACCCATTTTCTCAAGGTCATTAGGCACTCAAGGGAAGGACATATAATTCAATATTATGATAAAGAATAAGGTGCACGTGAGTGATGTCAAATGTACCACAGATGTGTATCATGTGGAAGTTTGATGTTGCACAATATGGCTAGGCTTGATTGATTTTTGAAGGTCATGGATTGAATACTTTTCAGAAAATGATTTTTTGGTGATGATGGTCAGCAGAGCATTAGGCCAATGGGCCTCTTGTTAATTTGGTAGATTTTGTTTTGGTGGATATTGTCAAGTGAGCAAAGTGAATCGAATAGGCAATGCCTGTTTTCCCACATCGCTTTTTTCAAACAAAATAAAAGTAAACCAAGTGCTATCTATCTTGAGAAACCAGGGTGTCACTGTTTACCAGAAAATAATAACATTAATCTACCCTTTACAAATTTGTGTCACTGTCTGCCAGAAAATAATGAGATTAATCTACCCGTTACTCTAATTTGAGAGCGTTTTTTTGTAACTCGACGCAAAGTTAACCTGGATTTCCAGTGTAGCAGTTTAGGTCAGAAATGCTCAAAACTGCCTCCTTTAACATCCACTGTTTAAAAGTGGTGGAAGTTTCCAGAATTGTGTACATGAGCCTCAAATTCTTGTTCCATCTGATCCTTCCGGTGAGCCTGAAACCACAGGCACCAGTCACTAATGGAAGACTTGTAACAATACGCCTTTAATTTAAAGTTGGTAAGGCTAATTTCAGAAATTTGGAAGTTTTAAACAAATCAGTATTTCTGTATATTAACATAGTTTTGGTAATACATCTAGACCTATGAGTCGAATGTTGGTCTGATCAATCTGACCAATTTGACCCCAAGGCTACGGCCCTGTGTGAAGTGAGACATTACTGTAGTCCATGCTGCTTCCTGGTCCACCACCTTGTGCTCACTCAGAACTCAGCGTAAATCAGGTCAATAAAGGTGTATGCTTAACCTCTCAGCCATGTATGCTTGACATGCTGAAAAAGTAACCTCCGGCCATCCTTGAAATGTTGCTGGTGACCGGGGGTCAGTATTTAGCTGTTCCACACTGTATGTTTTTTTCAAGTCCGGATGATGGGAACCAAGGCCATTTTTAAGGCTGGTTCAACTGATAGCATTTATCAAGTCAGTGTGATGGGAAACAAGGCTATTTTAGGCCTGGCCTGACTGATACATGCTCCTTCCCAAAGTTATTCCCTGACAGACTTTGGATGGCAGGTTAGTCAGGCAGTGCTGTACACACCACTGGCGCCACCTGTCCTTCAGACTGGCACTTAATGTGCACAGCTATATGGTCCATTAAAGAGCACCAGCATGTTGCAGATCTTAGTCCAAGCAGAGACTGGATAGTGGTCGTCAGTTGTGTATCCGCGTAGATTTTACATTTTTAACACCTAGAATGGACTGCGTTAATTATTTGACACATGTCAAATGTCAACAGGAACAAATGTTAACAATGGCCATTCCCCACTGTTACAGGCCCAGTGAAACCACAGTGCCACGTTCGATTCTTGGCTACCTACTCCAGTGGCGCCACACCCATCCCGGACGAATGCCTGCAGGACTACGGGCGCGCTGGCATGATGCAACTTCAGAGCATTAAGGCTCAGGTCATGTTGCTCTGTAACTCACAGGTCGTTGATGTCAAGGTCAGGAGGTCAGCCAGAGTGACTGTCACAGGATTCCAGGTCAGTTGGTATTTGAGGTAACTTCATTATACTACTTAGGATGTCCATGGCAAGCATCTATATATACACACTTATATGTGTGTGTATATATATATATATATATATATATATATATATATATATATATGTACGTACGCTCACTCACAAACACGTATTTAAATGTATGTATATATATATGTGTGTGTATATATATGTATATATATGTATATATATATATATATATATATATATCAGTTTGTTTCATCTTGTGTGACAAGATAAAAGTTTTGACAGCTGTGATGAAATTTCTAGGATCTGTTTTAATCTGATCAGAACAGCAAGCTAATTAACTGCTTTTTTGCAGAGTTCAGATAAATGGAAGTCGAAAGATTACTATCAATTATGACTCCAAGCAATCTGGTCTTTTGTGTCTGTTGAGTGACAGTTCCTTGAATCTCAATGGTGAAATTGCCAGTTGTATCACTACTCAGAGGCATAGTTTCGAATTTGGTGGAGTTTATCTTCAAATCATGGTCTGAAAACCACTTCACTGCAGTTGCTGACTCATGAGAGGAATCTATCTACCCAATTAATTGAGTGTCACTGCATTGAGTGTATTGTCACATTGTGATTAGCAAATTTTGAATGAACCACAGCATGTCATTCATGAAAAAGTTCAACAGACCCGGGCCCAATACAGACCCTTGGGAGCACCTCATTTGAGAGTGTAAGAATCACTGAACTCTGACTGGATTTAGGTAAATGGGTAAGCAGCATTTTTAAAATGGTAAACTTTAAATGTTTAATAGTTTCTGATGCAGCAGACTAGTAATAATAATAATTTTGAAGTTAATGAAATATTACATGACGGTTTGAGTGACGTGTAATACAAGTTCTCACAGTTGTGTCTGTTTGCCCCAGGTGACCATCGATCATCAGTAGCATGTTTTCTCTGTTGTGTCTCTTTGCCCCAGGTGACCATCATCAATAGCATGTTTTCTCTGTTGTGTCTCTTTGCCCCAGGTGACCATCATCAGTAGCATGTTTTCTCTGTTGTGTCTCTTTACCCCAGGTGACCTTCATCAGTAACATGTTTTCTCTGTTGTGTCTCTTTGCCCCAGGTGACCATCATCAGTAGCATGTTTTCTCTGTTGTGTCTCTTTGCCCCAGGTGACCATCATCAGTAGCATGTTTTCTCTGTTGTACCCCAGGTGACCTTCATCAGTAACATGTTTTCTCTGTTGTGTCTCTTTGCCCCAGGTGTCCATCATCAGTGGATTTGTCATCTCCGCCAAAACAGCATCGACCACCATGGCCCAGTTGGACACGTGTGCTCAGAACATCCGCCTGTCCATGACTGGGTCAAGAGCTCTGGACCCATTCCCTGCCCTCAAGCGCATCACTGAGGACCTGATGTCAGTCTGTGTTGTGGAGCTGGACATGGAGCCAACGCGACTGCAGGACCAGGGCAAGGACTGTAACCACTGCCCCACCGACTACCAGTACAACCCCACCACACAGATGTGCCACTACTGTAAGTGTACACTCCAGAACTTGTGTCTTTGAGTTGTGGATAATAAAATGTACATGTACAACACTGAGGCATTCAAAATATACCGCTACATTGAGAAATCCAATATACCCCTACATTGAGAAATCCTGTATACCCCTACATTGAGAAATCCTGTATACCCCTACATTGCTTTTTGGCCATTTTCTCCCACTCCTCAATGTAGCGGTATATAAGATTTCTCAATGTAGTGGTATATAGTATTCCTCAATGTATCGGTATATAGTATTCCTCAATGTAGGGATTTATGGGATTCCTCATTTCTGTCCATCTGTCACACAAACTTGTATCTACAACCAGACGTACATCTTTGTCAGATTAATTTCAAGCTGTTCCTGTTGGATGGACATAATGAGGACCAATGTATAATGCATGGCCTTAATGATCCGTAACGTGACATGTTACCATTGATACCAGTATGCTTAAAAATTGTTCATCAGCTTTGCTTCAAAGTTGGAAGGAGTGGAGTTCAGGGAGATCTGTACTTGGAGTGTTATATTTTGGAAAACTGGCTCACAAAGTAAAATACCTGGGTTATACATATACTGTATGTTGCTAGGCTGTAACATCTTGCTGTGACATGGTTTTATACAATTTCACCCAGCCACAGGGGTGTACTATGTCGGAACTTAATCTCCAGGTGAACAAGCATTTTATAAGCAGATTATCTAAATCAGAAGACAACAGAATAAAGACATGTAATGAACAAATTATGTAAAACAAAATAAAGACATTTAGTAAGCAGATTATGTAAAACAAGTAAAGACATTTAATGAGCAGATTATGTAAAACATATAAAGACATTTAATGAGCAGATTATGTAAAACATATAAAGACATTTAATAAGCAGATTATGTAAAACATATAAAGACATTTAATGAGCAGATTATGTAAAACAGAATAAAACCTTTTAAGTGACTGCAAAACATGTTACTCCATGAATGACGACCCAAAGAAACATATCATAGAAGGGTCAACTTGACAACTATATTTTGGGGTGTATACCTTTATTTCATATGGAAGCATGTCATGACCAAGATGGCTGGATCGTTTTGAAAAAGAATCAAGTCAACAAACAAAACAAGTTGACAAAGCAGAGGTTTCCAAATCAACCATAAGCAGCTTGAGTACAATTTTGAGTACACCAACATGAATTGCATAAAGTGTAATATCATATTCTTGCTATAGGGCCATTTTTCTGACAATTGAGCAGACATAATTTAACCCTTTTAAACCAGCCAAAACAGGCTGGTGGTTAAATGCCATCTGTTTCAGTGTTTTCCACTAATTTCAAGAGTAATGAAAAACAGCTTGACTGAGAATTGTAGATGAGACCTATCAAGATCACACGGCCCAGGTCGACAGCTTTCCTTGGCATGGGTTGGGCACAAGGAAAGCTGTTGATTCAGTGTTAATTCAAGGCAGCAAGGATTAACAGGCAAAATATAATGATGCATGAAATTCATAAAAAGCTGCTGTCATTATCTTCAGAAGAACAGTTTTGTGCAAAATGTCTCTGTATTGTGTGGTCCATGTTGTGGCCACATGCTGGGACTTGTCTATTAAAAATCTGGACAATCAGTCAAGTTACATATGGCTCTGTGCATGTGGCCACATTTGGGAAGTGTTCTTTAATAATAAAATAACATCAGAGAGATTGATCAAACAAGCTCCTGTTTGCCTCAAGGTGGAAAAAGTGTATGTCTGATGAGGAGTTACTGGCTTTTTTCTCTTTTTGTTCAATATTTTATCTTTGTTGATGGGGAAAGTCGTGATTGATTATACAATCGTCCCTAGTTATCAGTCATAGTTGGTGTTGCTTTTTTCATGCATGGCCTTTTGCATTGGTAAGCTTGATGTTGCTGACAGACTTGTGGATTAGAGCATTGCAACTGGACCGGTGCATAACAGTCCAACTCCAACTCCAACAATGGACAACGGGCCAGTCAACAGTTTCATCAATTTTAATCAATACTTGCTAATAGAGTACTAAATTTTATCTCCCCCTCCCTATTAATGCTGCAAAATCATGATTATTCTCAAATTTAAACTAAAATATTATAAAAAAAAAATATATATATATTATTAAACTTGGGTCAAAAATTGACATCATTTTCTATCATCATTAAGAGTACAGGCCAATTCACCCCTTCCTCCCTACAAACTGTAGGTACTATTGCATCTCCGCCAAGAATAGTTTTCTGCAGAGATGTTTGCTTTTATTTGGCTAGGCACCAAGTGACGTATGTCGTGCACCCTGTTTGCAACTTCAGATTAATCGATATATTAAGATAAAAGTTAAAAGTCTTAAAGGTCCGCGATGTATGATTATTATATATTTTAAATTTTAACAAGTGCCTTCGGCTGTGCCCAGGTAACAAATTCAACTGATGGCAAAGGAGGTAGTGTGTAATGGGGGAAAGAATATGCATTTTAAACATAACTGTCATGTTTCAACAAATGTCCAAGTTACATATGGGGCCTAGCCAAAATATATGTGTGTGTGTTCCGATAATCATTGAGCTACCTATTTGTGGTAGCTCGATCCGATAACCTGACTGACCCCACTGAAAAGGCTTGAGTCCCGACCCTAAGCAATTTTTATGAAACATAAAACAAATAAAGTTTCAAGCTGCTCTTGCCTAATAAAAATTGATCGACCCTGGCAGAGAGATTTTATTGAGAAAGTGGCTGCCGTGTGCTTTATTTATTTTATTTTACAGTGAAACCTCCCTATACCGAACGCCCATGGGACCGAACAAAAGTGTTCGGTATAGGGAGGTGTTCGGTTTAGGGAGGTTTCCACATTGTGGCCTCATGTCTTACCAACCATACTACATGTATACAGATACCAGCTGAGATCATTATGGTGGGAGATACCCATGTTAACTACATGTACATCATTAAATAAATGAACAACAAAGAAGGAATTTTTGATTGCTTTGTGATTTGGGAAAGATGTACTGACTATGATAGAGCAAAGTTCAGATGTATACATGCACATGTATATATAATTATCACAGAACATTATAACATATAGTGTACATTCATATTGAAATAACATGCTTAGGGTTTTGCACCTATTTTAGCAGAGCTGTTGCTCATTTCAGTCTACTGGTATTCTTTTAAATTAAATCCCCTGGCTTTGGTGAGACAAACATAATGACTTAATTTTTAAGTTATTGTTCGTTAGAATGATTAAAGAAAACACCCAAAAATGGTCCAATTATCCCTGAGAGGATAGGAGCAAGTTGTAAGTGACACTGACACTTTCACCCTCCACCCTGTTGTTGCCATCTATAGAAGTGACAATAGGTGTTCCAACAGCTTGTCTGTGGATTGTTTCTATTGCTGCTGGTATAAGCAATAATTCAGTTCCCCCAGTACACGAAAGAATTCTATCCTGCAGTCGTAAAATACTTCTTGAGGCATACTGGAGCATTGTGATGAGCCCTTGTTGCCAGGGTCTCTGTGTAGAATGTACTCTGGGACTTGATGCTGTACGCTCAAACTCCTCTCTACTTGCTCCATGGCTTCACTCTCTGGGACTCCTTGTTGTATGCTCTGTAACGGCTCTGTATTTCCTTGCTGTATGCTCTGTAACGGCTCTGTATTTCCTTGCTGTATGCTCTGTAACGGCTCTGTATTTCCTTGCTGTATGTGCTATATTTCTATGCTGTATGCTCTGTAACGGGTCTGTATTTCCTTGCTGTATGCTCTGTAACTGCTTCATGACTTGTGCTCTGTAAGTCATTAATGTGTGGTCTGTCATTCCCTGCTATGCGTGGCTTGTGTCACCTCCTTGCATTGTGTAACTTAATAGCTGTTCACTTCTCTGTGTGTTTGCAGGTAAAGGGTGCGCATCTGGGGCACAGTCGGCCACTACCACAACACCCAGACCTACTACAAGGCGAACAACGACTCCCACCACGCCCAAACCTACTACAAGGAAAACAACGCCTCCCACCACGCCCAAACCTACTACAAAGAAAACAACGACTCCCACCACGCCCAAACCTACTACAAAGAAAACAACGACTCCCACCACGCCCAAACCTACAACAAGGCGAACAACGACAAAACCTACAACCACAACAAAGCGAACTACGACAACCACAACACCCAAACCCACCACCACCACACCCAGGCGTACCACAACTACCCTTAGGTCAACCAGAAGTAAGTTTTGCAGTTGGGTCATATCAGTCAAAGTACTAACCAGAAAACAAGATGAAACATGGAGTCTGGAACTACACGTTAATGTGTACAAGATTTATATTTTAGATTTTAAATTTAAATTAAGTACAGTGGTCCCCCTCTTATAAGGCCCCTCTCACCAGAGGCCACCCCTCTTGAAAGGCCAGCATTCTTGTGCAGAACGTATGGTATTTCCATTATATTCTCCCCCTCAAGAGAGGCCACCCCTCTTATAAGGCCACTTTTTGGCTGCATTTGGGGTGGCCTTATAAGAGGGGGACCACTGTACTTGCTCAGTACATGTATCTAAACATTAAGGAGAGTTAATTTGTATTCATTTATTGTTCCCCTTCTTGGAACAAAGGTGGCATTGGGGACGCATGAAATATATATTTTTGGCATTTCCTTTATGCTGGTGGATTTAAGTCCCCGATTCTGGAAATAAATGCCGACTCGGTACATATACTGCATAACCGTGTTGATATGGCACTCGCACAAAACTACCTGCATTGAACCAATCTTTTTAAGAATGGGGATTTGGTCCAGTGGATTTATGCGTTTCCCAGTTCAGCTAGGCAACTGGTGCCAAAGGTTGCAGGTTTGAGTCCCACTTGTTCCGAACAGAAAATATAGTCAGGGTAAGGCCTCTCTGTCTGTCCATGCCAAATACTTCACCTACGATGATGAAGTTTATGCCATAGGTGCATTATACCCTCCTTCAGGGCAGCTTGGCTTGCTGATGACCTTAACCGATTTTCAAGGACACATTGCTTCAGAAAATGTCATTTTGGGGGGGGTATCTTTGTTCACATTTTAGGTGCATGTACCATTGCAAGTACTAGTAGGCTGTTCTGTATGTGGTATTTTTAATGACCTTGACCCAAGGTCAACTTGAGCCATAAAATTTGGATGTTTATGCTGTGGCACCTTGAACAAATTTCTTTCAAGTGACATGATCATCACCAAAAATTTTCATATTTTTGCAATGTGGGGTGGGGTGTGTTAAAAAGGGTGATGTGGTAGGTGACATTAGATCCTTTGGATCATGGTACTATTTTTTTCATTGTTTACAAAGACATCTTCATTTCATAAGTTTGTTTGGTTCTAATTTTGTTGTGCAGAAGCATGTATGTATATGATGCCATGATTAGGCAGTTGTAAAATGCTGTTTTCTGTTATTTTCGTTAACTGTGCATTCAGAGATAACTGTATTTGAGTGAATGGTTGCAATCACGTGCTAGACTTTTGGTTCACATGTTAATCTCACTGCATAGTGGCTCACAGGCTACTTGCTGTCAATGTACTTTTCATGTTTATAAATTTTCATTTTTACATTTCTGGCTTTCACACTGAAGTTTTTACTTCACTATTTTTACCTATGCTGCTTCATGAAAAATACAGAAAAATTAAGTGAATTTGTGGTGTGGCTTACATATTACCGATCTTTACTGCTTAATGGCTCATGTGTTAACATTGCTTACTGCATGCTTTATGGCTCAGTGTTGACGTTGCTTACTGCTTTATGGCTCGGTGTTGACGTTGCTCACTGCTTTATGGCTCAGTGTTGACATTGCTTACTGCTTTATGGCTCAGTGTTGACATTGCTTACTGCTTTATGGCTCAGTGTTGATGTTGCTTTAAGTTACTGCTTTATGGCTCGGTGTTGACATTGCTTACTGCTTTATGGCTCGGTGTTAACATTGCTGACTGTATTTGGGCTCATGTTAATGTTACTGCAGAATGCTTTACATATTTATGGTATGTAATAGATTTAAATTTTCTCAACAGAGCCATCTGGTCAGTGGTGCATAGTCTGTAAGGATGCAGCAACTAACAATGAATGCAACAAAAATGGACAACCAACCAAGTGTGCCACTAACCAGGTTTGTAGCTAGTGCATGCTCTTCTTTTGTGGCCTTGACCTCAAGGCTGACACCTTACCTAGGACATAATATGGAATCCATTTTGCCTGACAGTTAGTACACTGTCACAGTTTATGATTGTTTCTTGTATGTTTTAATTGTATGTGTCACAAGTTAAGCTGTGTTGAAAACTTGTATGTTTCCATGACATTTGTCTTCCTTGATCAGTAGAGAATAAAAAGTCAAACTGAACTGTTTTGTTTCTCCTATACATGATACATGTTGGTGTGTGTTAATGCAGGTCTCATTTTCACCTTAACTCATCCCACCCTGACAGAAGACCGAGTCAACAGCTTTCCTCGGTGCACTTTGGGCACATTGGGCTCAGAGCCCACCAAGGAAAGCTGTTGACCATGGACATATAATTTGGAATGATTTTCCGTGCCAGTTTCATCCAAAATTTTTAAAAAATAATCCCTAAATCAGTAAAATACAATTAGCAGATGACATTTAGATATTAGCGGGAAAAAGCGTCATTAGGGTGGAATGAGATAAGGTTGTAACCTGATGTCATAGCATACAGGTCAGTCAGACCTTCTGTTTTATCAAAGGTAGACGTAATTGTTTTAATTCTGTTTTAAACATTGATGTGCTAAGATACTTTGGTGGTTGTCTGGACCCAAGTCTCTGGTGGTATACTCACTAGGAGTTCCAAGACTATTAAACCACTTCATGTATGGTGGCTCATGTCATCCAGAGAGTCTAGTTGATAAATAGTACAGTTTAATGATTAATTATCTGCAAGCAAGGATTGAGATAAATTCTATACCTTTGTTCAGCTGTATCTGCTTATTTTAGAATGGATGCGAGACTGAGGTTCGGCGAGATTATCATGGACGCATCAGAATTTCCAAGCGCTGCAAACAACATTTGTCGTGTACCAATAATCTGGCTGGCAACAGGGCCAACTGCTTGTCAAACAAAGTTAATCCATTCTGTTTCTACTGTTGTCGGGGATACCTCTGTAACTACGACCTCAAACACCCGCTACGTAAGTAGATTCTTGGGTTTCTATGTAGTGATCCCCAGGGACTGCTTTCTGCATTTATTAATTGGCCAAGTGCTAATTTTTCTTCCCTTTGGCTAAGGAAATTTTATAATAGTAGTTCAGGATTTTTAATATGGATTGTTAACTTTCAGAAGGCTATGGTTAAATTTTTTTATTTTTGCTCTGTTTTGGACAAATTGGTGAGGATGTTGCAGGTTTAGACTGGAGCATGAATATCCCTTTTGCATGGACTGGCAACTTTCCTGTAATAATAATGTACTCAACATTTTGTGATCAGTTATGCATTATGTTGTTAAAAATATGATGGTCATGCAGGTGTGGTCAGGAAGCATACCTGACGGGGACCTCCTGATGTCGGTCTATCACAGTGGGGCAGTTGTGTTTAGGATAGATTCTCTGTCAAATCAAACAATTTTCCCTTCAGCATATGTGCTACCTGTACACAAAAACCCATGCCTGCAGCACGTATGAGTCTACCAATTGTATTGAATTTTAAGCCACCAAAGTTCCACCCATACTCATGACAAAAACAAAAGTGAAATAGATTTAAATGTGACCAAACACATCATGCATGTAAATGCAGTATGCTTCGAGGGAACTGATGTCTCTTCATAGCACAACTTCACTATTGTTGGACACAACATACATACATGTATCCATGGGTTCTTCCTAGAAGGCAATGTTTGCCTGAAGGGCTGACCATGTCCTTGAAGTTGATTTTTAGCTGTAACTTTTGCATGTGATTAGTTCATTCATAACATGGATGTTTTCTTTTGAAGTCTGTTCAATAGGTGTCTACCATGGAGTGTTCTATGGTACATGTACTGAAATGGGTGCTGAAATTCATAAAATTTGGCCGGAGGATTTTATGTGAATTTGTCTTCTGCAGACGTATGGGAATTCTGAAACAAAGTGTTTTAACCCTTAAAGTGCTAATCACGGCTATGGTCATTTTTTCATTACCGTTAAACATATAACGGTTAAAAGATTCAAATTTCTCATGAAGAGACCTTTCATTCAAATACCAGCAAGCTTAGTCTAAAGCAAAAAGTAGTCTTAGTCAACAGCTTTCCTTGGGGCACTTTCTGCGCATTGCGCACAAAGTGCCCCAAGGAAAGCCGTTGACTCAATCTTAAATCAGCGTTTTAAGGGTTAACAGTGGTCCACAGGTCAAGTGAGGATTAACAGTGATCCACAGGTCAAGTGAGGACGGGTCATGAAGACATCAGTCACTTCACAATGTGACATGCAGGAATTCTGAAATCAGATGTTTTAATAATGGAGATCCACAAGACATTTGCTCATTTCAGAATATGCTGTTTATCTAAGAACATGTATGTCTGGTGAACATAATCTTTATATTTGTATGTCTGATGAACAAAGTGAATATGTACTAAATGCTGCAGCAGTAACTTAAATATTCTTATATGAATACCTTATTTGTTCCAATTGTAGCACACGCCCTACTTTTTAATACCGGCCTCCCTCTGTGATTTTTGCCAAAAACTGTAACCACAAGGGGGCACTGGCATCTCGTGTAACTTGTATCATTAGTTTTCATGATGAAGCATTCCACTTTTATAGGTCTATTAAATCCTCCATGTACTTCAGCCATACAGAAACAAGGACCATTATCAGGCTTAGTTCTACACTCCCAATAGAAAAGGAGAAGTGTGGATAGAAATCACAACTGCTATCCCACAAATAATGGCCCCGTGCCTGTTGGGTCAGTTGCCAAGGGTGCACACATTGTGTGAGGGGGCATGTACAAAACATTTTGCACTCCTGCTGTGTGATGTTAGATGCCAGAGGTCCACCAGGGCTGTTGGGACTGGCTGATGTAACTAGCTCAGTGAACTGAGTTTGTTTTAGGCAGCTGTCTTTGTGTCCCAACCTGTCTTGTACTGGGTCAGACATAATGCATTTCTGTGCAATAATTTACCTTTTTTAAAAAGAAATTTTACAACAGAAAAAAAGATAAACTATATGATTGGATGGCTCCTTCACAATACATGTAGTTGAAAGCATGACAGGAGTTTGATAGTTGACTCACTTGTTACTTTATAGGCCCAGTAAAAGTTACCACCACCACCACTACGACACGCAAACCCACCCCCGCGGGGCAGTGGTGTCACGACTGCAAGGACGCCCCGTCCAGCGCTGCCTGCAATGCAAGGTCCAAGATTAAGCAGTGTAAATCTGATGAGGTACAGTTATAATGTGTGCAGCACAGGTATTCACATGTCGTGTCTGGTACAGTGATTACTGTCTGCTCAGTTCACATGTCTTGTCTGGTACAGTGGTCACTGTATCTGCTCAGTTAATCACATGTTTTGTCTGGTACGCCCGTGATCACTGTCTGCTCAATTCATGTGTCTTGTCTGGTACAGTGGTCACTGTCTGCTCAGTGTGTGGACTGTCAGTCTGTGTGTGTCGGGGGGGGGGGGGGGAATGATGCCTTGAGTGTGATTGGGATTACTAACCGTTTAAGATATTAACCCTTTCCTACTCAATCGCCCAAAAGCATCCGGATATAAATTGTCATCTGCCTTCAAGTTTTCATTTAAATTTGTCCTTACCAGAAAACATTTTTGCTGAGATTTGTATGTAAGACCATCCATGATGACATGCATGTCTAGGTCGATAGCTTTCCTTGGCCCAGGTTGAGCACATTGCACCCTACCTGTGTCAAGCAAAGCTATGATCTCTGCCGTACTCTGACCAGGAATGGGTTAATTTGGTTGAAGTGTGTTTGTTGTGTGTTGATGTGTGTTTTTTTTTTGATGAATTTCTGTTAAACTTAGACTTTGGGGAATTACGGTAAGCGTTTAGTGCTTACTTTATTTATTTACGGAATGCTTCTGAGATGCCACAGAGCACCTCTATTGGGCACTGAGTGGACTTGGTGATTATTTCTAATTCCCTATAATTGGCATGTCACTGTATTAGACACTGAGTGGACTTGGTGATTGTTTATAATTCCCTCTAATTGGCATGTCACTGTATTAGACACTCAGTGGACTTGGTGATTGTTTATAATTCCCTCTAATTGGCATGTCACTGTATTAGACACTCAGTGGACTTGGTGATTGTTTATAATTCCCTCTAATTGGCATGTCACTGTATTAGACACTCAGTGGACTTGGTGATTGTTTATAATTCCCTCTAATTGGCATGTCACTGTATTAGACACTCAGTGGACTTGGTGATTGTTTATAATTCCCTCTAATTGGCATGTCACTGTATTAGACACTCAGTGGACTTGGTGATTGTTTCTAATTCCCTCTAGGCATGTCACTCGGAGGTCAAATGGGATAAGAAGAAAGGGGTGTTGGTGAAAAAACATTGCCACAAGAGGGACTCGTGCATGAAGGAACCCAACAAGAACGCCAAGGACTGCAAGGCGGGCGGCAAGTGCCACTACTGCTGTGTGGGCTACCTGTGTGACAGCACCCTGCCTGCCAACCCTATCAGTACGTTCTCATTAATCAGTGCTCAGGGTTACAGACCCACAATGGTTTGCTAGGGTCCATCTCCTTGTACATTTAGTTACATAACGTGGTCTCCCACCCCCCAGACCTAACACCAGACCTGCATGCAGCAGATCTGGTATTTAAGTTTTATTTTCCCCTGCAGAAGAGGCTGGATTTCCCATTATCTATAAACACACCAGATTCCCTTTAACTTTGTACACACTAAATTCCCATTCGCTCTCTACACACCAGATTTCCCATTAACAATACACACACTAGATTCCCATTAGCTATGTACACACTAGATTCCCATTAGCTATGTACACACCAGATTCCCATTAGCTATATACACACTAGATTCCCATTAGCTATATACACACTAGATTCCCATTAGCTATATAAACACCAGTGGCCATATTCATAAACAATTTGATCTGATCCTAACTGTAGGCACCACAGACGGGCAGTCTCGCCATCGTGGCACTTGCATAGTTCTCTATAGCCACAATTCAATAGTTCAAGGCCCAAAGGCACACTGACTTTCATTTTAGGATTAGATTCAGAGTCAGATTAAATTCTGTGCCAGTGAATACACCCCCAGTTTTCCAATTAGCTAATAGTATACACACACCAGATTTCCTATTTAGTGTATACACACTACATTTCCCATTAGCTGTATACACACTAGTTTTTTCTATTAGCTGCTCACACATGCCAGATTTCCCAGTAGTTATATACACCCTATATTCCTCATTAGCTATACACACCAAACCATGGTCTCTCAAGACGTATGAAGTATGAATAACATAAAAATTACTAAATTCGGTATCTTCAAATGTTGGTGTTTCAAGGTACGTTATTGTCACATCAATATGATTTTTGCTGTTTATTAGAGATGCCAGTTTGCTCAATATTAATACTTTGTATTGGATGTTGTTGCTGTCGTAAGTTCTGAAGAATTGTGCTGAACTTTTGCCAGTTAAGTGCTGACTGTGGTTGTGTCTGAATTCAGATACATGGGTGAGGGTGATCTGTGAACTCTGAGTAGATTCAGATTCAGATTCAGATTGCCTTTATTCAACCAATAAAATTCATATTACAAAATATAAATACATGACATAAGAGGTCAGGGAGACCCACGTTATGACAAAAAGATGTCGCTCACACATGAGCCACGGTAAGGTAAGAATGTATAATTTAATATACATGTAACAAGATTTGATAATAATGATTTATGTATAAAAATATAGGTATATGGCAGGCTGAACATCAGAGAAAGTAAAAAGAGAAGAAATAGAGAAAAAAGCTTCTGTGTCGATTCCATTGAAATTAGTAATTACATACATACGTGGCTGTAATAAAGGATGTGGTACATACTATGAGATAAATTTGCAATTATTAATTATTTCTCTGACACACATAACAGTTTAATCTTGAGCATACAAATTGGTAGCTCCTTAAAAATTCATTTTTAACATAGATACCAAAGCCCTGTAAGCTGTGAGTGTGAAATTTATCCGTGATATTTTTTGCAGTACTATTTACTACCACAGGGATATCATATTTCAAGCTTTGTTTAGCTAGAGTAGTATTGGCTCTGAGTAGCTGAGTCTAAGCTAGTTATATATTATTTATACATTGCAGCGAGTGGTTCATTGGCCACTACACCATCCTCACAGGGCCAGTGGTGCTACGAGTGTTCCAAAGCAGCCAACAACGCAGCGTGCACCAATCAGGGCAAACTGAAGCAGTGCAAGTCTAACGAGGTACTGATTCCGATTTCCTTCAGTTAGCACTCAGTATGTCTAGCTTAATCATGGTGACATTATGATTCTATCAGGTATAGGTCCAGTGCCAGTAACAACTTTGCTGCTTTGTAACCATCTGGGGACTGAGTAGCTTTCCTTGAGGCACGCTGAGCATATTGTCCACAAGACAGGTGTCAACCAATACCTGCACATTTGGATGAGTCAAAACGTACCTGGGTACGTTTTGACCAGGGTATGTTTTGAGTGAGGTACGTTTTGACCAGGGTATGTTTTGAGTGAGGTACGTTTTGACCAGGGTATGTTTTGACCAGGAGTCCATTTTGACCTTCACATCATTTTTCAAGGTCACAGGACCCATTTGTGTGCAAATTGTTGGTATCCAGTGTCTTGGGTACAACTGTTCTAATTCTAGTTATTATTTGTATTGATAATATTTACAGGTAAATGAGGCTGAAAAAGTGAAGTGTTTGTAGTGGACTGGGCCATTACTAATGTTACTGTGCTTCAATTATAACCTCAGGTATAAATACAGAAATTAAACTGTCAATCTGTCAAATACCATTGACTCATCAAACTTGGATCAAACTCTGTACTGGTAGAATGTAGAGATGAAAGTAGAAATTCTGCGTACATAATTGGCATTATATTGATGGTCTTTAAGTGTACATTTTGGGCAAGGATGGGGACAGGAAGTGAAAACAGTAAACATGGTGGTGGACAAGAGGGACTGTGTACTGGATTTCTGGGGCAAGGTTGACTGTCACTATGGGGGCAAGAGGAAACATGCACTGCTGGGGCAAGTATATGAACATGCACTCTTGGGGTAAGGTGAACCATTGACTGACTGGGTAATTATGATTATCAGGGCTGTCACACAGAGATCAAGCGTAGCAAGGACGGCAAGGTGGAGATCCGTAAACGCTGCTACGGGCTGTCTGGCTGCAGGAAGGAGGAGACCAAGAATGCCAAGTACTGCCTCGCCAGCAAAAAAGATGCGAAATGTCACTTCTGCTGCACCGGCTACCTGTGTGACCGTAACCTGCGTCCCAACCCAATCAGTATGTACTCAGGCTGCTCTCTTTCTATCCTGGAAGGCAGACCTTCCTTCACACAATCAGATGTTGGGCACGTAGTTTGTGGTTCTGGACTGATTCTATCCTGGAAGACAGATCTTCCAAGGCACATTGTACACATCCACTTTGACCTTTTGCATGACTATCCTGGGGAATAGACCTTCTGTTTCACAAAAACTGCAGTGTTTTATCGCCTAATTTAACATTAGCATTTCTTGTTTCAGTATATGGCAGATTGAAGTCTTGCTTTAACTAAATCATTTGTAAAAGTATGCTTGCATCACAGAAGTCTAGTTTACAGATGGTCCTACCCTCATCCAAAGAATTGTTAATGATTTCCATAAGTGTCCAAAAAAGTACTCTTTGGTACAGCTCCCCACCCCACCAGAATGCTGTGAAAAAAAATATGATACTTAGTGGTTGATATAATGACAGGAAGTACATGTGTAACCACTAGAGGTTGGTCCAACCCTTTCATAAATCACTAGTACCTTGTTTCAGCATTAGTAGGTGCGTTTCAGCATTTCAGGGCGGTTCCCGGCGTTACATAGCGTTTGCCAGCATGTGACAGCTTTAGCCAGCATTACAAAAGCTGATAAATGCCAACTAACGCTGGCAAACGCCAAAATCCAATTAAGCCTTTTGGAGCTCGGCGTTAGCCAGGGTTAGTTGGCATGTCCCAGCGTTAGTCGGCATTTGCCAGCGTTTGACTCCCTTTCAACGCAGGCAACCACTGTGAAACACTGACTAAAGCCAGCTACCGCTGGCAAATGCTCAGTAGTCCTCTTACTAGCAAACTCACTGGGAGACATGTTAATACCGCTTGAAATTATATTACATGTAGACTAGTATAAACCTTTGAAATGTTACATGTATGCATGTAGACTGTTTGCAATTTAGAATAATTGTAATTACATTTATATACAGTGAAACCAGTTTTGAGTGACCACCCCTAGTGTAGGCCAAAATGTGGTCACATAAGGCAAGTGGTTTCTCAACAGAGGTGCCATAACATTGGAAAGATGGCAAAAGGGACACAGTAATCATGGTCTAAAAAAGCAGGTGGTCTTTCGTCACAGTGGTCTTTCCTCACAGTGGTCTCTCAAAACAGGTTTCACTGTAAATGTCCAGGTATATCTGTAGATTGCTTGCCATTTGAAAGTCAGTATAACATCCATTGACAGACTGTTGACCATTTATAGTTCCATTATACCTGAGTAGCACACAGTCAGTAGCTGTGGTGTAGCTGATGCCAACCCCACGTACTGGTACTTTCAAATGGTTCAGGTTCCCATCACTAAGTGAGCTGTATGCATTTATTGTCATGTGAATTTAGGTTATTGTCACATCGATATGATATTTGCTGTTATTTAGAGATGCCAGTTTGCTCAATATTAATACTATGTATTGGATGTTGTTGCTGTCCAAAGTTCTGAAGAATTGTGCTGAACTTTTGCCAATTAAGTGCTGACTGTTGCTATGACTGAAGTCAGATACATGGGTGAGGGTGATCTGGGAATTCTGTGTAGCTGAGTCTAAGCTAGTTATATGTTATTTATACATTGCAGCAAGTGGTTCATTGGCCACTACACCATCCCCACGGGGCCAGTGGTGCTACGAGTGTTCCAAAGCAGCCAACAACGCAGCGTGCACCAATCAGGGCAAACTGAAGCAGTGCAAGTCTAATGAGGTACTAATTCTGGTCTTCAGTTAGCGCTCAGTATGTCTAGCTTAATCATGGTGACATTATGATTCTATCAGGTATAGGTCCAATACCTACACTTTCTGGACAGATTGTCCTCAAAGCTGGTAACTGGCCCCGCAAGAGTTCCAGGATGAAGTAATTCACCAGCCATTGCAGGCACTGGAGCATTTCTGTGAGTGTTAAATGGGGAGTTGCAAACAAGGTTTGGATGAATACTGTGTGTACCTTGTCTAACCCTGTTTTATTCCCTGCTTGCAGCAGAATTCTTTTGAGCAAATTATCTCCTGTTTCATGGGTCACATCAAGCTCCATTTTACCTCAGTGGTACACTGGGGGATCTAATTTTGAATGTCAGTCTGCTGAAGCTCTCTTAAATTATGTACAAAACTTTAGTGGCATGCATACATACTGAATACACATCATTGCTCATGACAGGTTGAAATGTAGACTTTAATAACGTTGACTGGCTATGAAGCACCCTGTGAATGCTTGTCCCGGCCACCCCCTTTGTTCGAAATTAGATCCTGTTAGAAATTCAATCCCCCCAGTATTTATTGCCTCTATGGTATCTTGCCTCTGTGGTATCTCGTCTCTGTGGTATTTTGCCTCCATTTCTTGCACTGATTGCACTTTGACCTTCACATGAATTTTTCAAGGTCACAGAACCCATCTGTGTGCAAACTGGGGGTAACCATACCAAAATTGGCAGCTTCATACAGGCTCCTTTATGGCTGTTGAGGAATAACTTCATTCCAGCTTCAATGTGGCTTGATGCTAGTGAAAAAACCATTGCAGCTACATAGGTGGCCGATGGCTTCCAAATAGCTTCAAAGTGGCTGTAGATCTACAGCCCAAAATATTTTAATGAGGCTTCATGCACTAATGAAGGTATAGCTTTATCCAGGTGGCTTCATGATGGCTTCCAAAGGGCTGAATATTTAAATGAGAAGCCAGGCTTCAATGGCTTCCAGCTACCTTCACAGTTGCTTCTTCTGTGCAGCTACTTGATCATGAGTGATAACATGTGATCAGCACATGTAATGGTTTAAAAAAATTTGGGAGAGAAAATTTGGAGGGAATCAACAAGATGCAAACAATTCTTTATACTCACCAGCACAATTTTATCTTTGGCTGCTTGAAATTCTGCCTTTTCTTGCATCTATCACTGACATCATATAGAGACATGTTCTGGTCACATGTGAATTTAACATCACTACAGATATCAATTATATATTTTCAAAGTTGCATGGTCTTCCTTCTTTCTCATTGTTTCCATATTTGTACAAGTCACCATGAACTTGGTGCATCTTTAATCCTGCTGAAACATCTTGTTCATACATTTGTCACTGTGACAATTATAATGTGTAACAAATTACTAAACTTTGTGCAAAGTTACGGACATGCAAAGGTGGCAGTTAGAAAGCAAATGAAGTACTCACTCCATACACGTGCATGTGAAGTTTTACCATCAGTTCAGGAAGATCCTGTTTCAATTTTCTGTCCATGGCATTCTTTGCAGAATACTGTATCAGTTTGTCCTGTTTAGCATTGTTATTCTGTCTTAAAATGACTGAAATATGTCCATCTTGTACAGGCTGAGCACACAGCAGTGTGACATTCCAATAGCGACGCCCTTACAAAATCCAAACATCCTGTTGGGTGTATTCTGGGAATGAAGCTAGTCTAGAAGCCCGGCCCTAACATGGAAGCTATCCGAAAGAAGCCAGCTTTCAAGATGAAGCTACCTGAAGCTAGTAAGAAGCCACCCAACTGGAAGGAAGCCATTTGATAGCTTCCATTTTCCATTCATGAAGCTACCATTAGGGCTGAAGCTTGAAGCTAGTAAGAAGCTAGAAAGAAGCCACTTCACAGCTTCCAGTTTAGCACGGTTTAATCGAGTCTCTGGGCTACAACTGTTCTAATTCTAGTTATTATTTATATTGATAATATTTACATGTAAATGAGGCTGAAAAAGTGAAGTGTTTGTTGTAGACTAGGCCATTACCAATGTTACTGTGCTTCAATTATAACCTCAGGTATAAATACAGAAATCAAACTGTCAATCTGTCAAATACCATTGACTCATCAAACTTGGATCAAACTCTGTACTGGTAGAATGCAGAGATGAAAGTAGAAATTCTGCTTACATAATTGGCATTATATTGATGGTCTTTAAGAGTACAGTTGGGGGAGGGCTGGGGATAAGAAGTGAAAACAGTAGACAATTGATGGTGGACAAGAGTGACTGTGTACTGGATTTCTGGGGCAAGGTTGACTGTCACTATGGGGGCAAGAGGAAACATGCACTGCTGGGGCAAGTATATGAACATGCACTGTTGGTGTAATGTGAACCATTGACTGACTGGGTAATTATGATTATCAGGGCTGTCACACAGAGATCAAGCGTAGCAAGGACGGCAAGGTGGAGATCCGTAAACACTGCCACGAGCTGTCTGGCTGCAAGAAGGAGGAGACCAAGAATGCCAAGTACTGCCTCGCCAGCAAAACAGATGCGAAATGTCACTTCTGCTGCACCGGCTACCTGTGTGACCGTAACCTGCGCACAAACCCAATCAGTATGTACTCAGGCTGCCCTCTTCCTTTCCTGGAAGGTCGACCTTCCTTTGCACAATCAGATGCTGGGCACGTAGTTTGTGGTTCTGGACTGTTTCTATCCTGGAAGACAGATCTTCCAAGGCACATTGTACATATCCACTATGACTTTTTACAGGACTATGCTGGGGAATAAACCTTCTGTTTCACATAAACTGCAGTTTTTTTATCTGCTTAATTTAACATTAGTATCTTTTGTTTAAGTATATGGCAGATTGAAGTCTTGTTTAAACAAATCCTGTGTAAAAGTGTGCATGCATCCTGCATAACAACAGTTTCGTTTACGGATGGTCCTACCCTCATCCAAAGAATTGCTATTGATTTCCATGAGTGTCCAAAAAGTACTCTTGGGTACACCTTCGCACCCCACCCCACCAGAATGCTTTGAAAAAGATATTAAGTGGTCGGTATAATGACAATTAGTACATGTGTAACCCCCAGAGGTTTCTCCATCCCTTTTTCTTTTTAAAATACTCAATTTAGTGTAATAATAATATTATTATTACTATCATTATCATAATTTTATTGAACCCTTGGTACCATGGAAATATATATATACATATAGAAAAACATAAGACACACATCACAGAAATTATACAAAAGAAACAGCACATCCCAAATATTATTAAACAATGAAACACAATTAGAAGGCCCTGACTACCCTTGATGCTCAGGGGGGTTCAGAATCCCGAAGCTGAATGAAGTTTTTGTGGCAAATCAGGTATTACAGGGAGTCTACAACTCTGTTAATGGAGCTGAAAATTATTATTTTTATTATTATTAGTAGTAGTAGTAGTAGTAGTAGTAGTAGTAGTAGTAGTAGTATCATCATCAGACAAGGCTGTTGTATCTGCAGTTGGACCAGAATTACACATGTAGAAGACGTCCAAAGGGTAGTTCTTTGCTCATATGCTGTATCGACAATACTATTTGGCACAAGACCCAACAAATCAGATAATTTGTATCATGCAATAGGATGACAACAGAATCTTCTGTATTATTAAAGAATTATATTATCTTGTGAACAACCCATTAGTTTGAATGCACTTCTTGGATCCATCTGGTCAGTTGCACTTGTTGACATCATAAAAATGGAGTCCTAAGTTGTACTCCTGTCAGTCCTCTTTTACAGAGTCTATGTATCAACCCAGTTTACTTTTTATTATTCCCCTACTTCAGGTCAAAGGGTTACAGCTGACACTGGGTTCAACTTTGTCTGAGTGTTGAAAAAAAAACTTTGTGGGGGAAAAAATGGTCCTTTTTCTATGACTTCAAAACCAGATGCTGCCCCCTACCCCTCCAGGACACTGTGTCTATCCTCCCTACCCCTCCAGGACACTGTGTCTACCCCCCCCCCCCCTTCCAGGACACTGTCTATCCCCCTACCCCTCCAGGACACTGTGTCTACCCCCCTACCCCTCCAGGACACTGTGTCTATCCCCCTACCCCTCCAGGACACTGTCTACCCCCCACCCCTCCAGGACACTGTGTCTACCCCCCTACCCCTCCAGGACACTGTGTCTATCCCCCTACCCCTCCAGGGCACTGTGTCTATCACCCTTCCTCCAGGACACCATTTTACCTACTGCCCCTTCTAGGACACTGTCTACCCCCTGCCCCCTATTCTGGGATGCTGTGTCTACCCCTGTCCCCCTCCTCCAGGACACTGTGTCTATTCCCATTTCATGTACTTATGCAGTTGGAATGATATTACATGTAGACTTCTTATCCTTTGAAATTGTGCTACATGTACATGCATATGTAGAGTGTTAATAGTTTGAAATTGTGTTATGTGTACACATGTTGACTGTTAATATCCTTTGAAATTATACTACATGTACATATGTAGACTGTTAATACCATTTGGAATTCAATTCTGCATGTTGATTGTTTGCAATTTAGAATTCTAATTATATTTATATACATGTACTGCTATATATGTAGATTGCTTGCCATTTAGAAGTCAATATAACATGTACAGACTGTTTACCATTTAGAACCCTATAATACATGTACATCTGAGTGGGCAGATGTCAGTGGTCAACTCTTCACACTAACTGTTAGCAGTAATTTTGGCATTGCAGTGGTAATTTTATGTGTGTAAACACAAACAATTTGTTCTTTCTTTCTGCTGTACAAAAGTATAGTTTTTCTCAGATACGATAAAAGGCGACAGCTTTAAAAATTTGTGGGAACACTGAATCTGTGATGAACTTTGACACCTTCCTTTGAATTGCCAGGAAGTTAAAAATTAAGCAGATTTGGGGCAATAAAAATTTTAGAGTTTCATAATCTTCAAAACCATTGAAATAAATGTTGCCATTTGCTCGTGACAGGATGAGATTGTTTTGCTTCAGACATGTCCAAGGATATACATGTACTGTGAAGCAACTGATCGTACATCAAATACTATACCCCTCGAGGCACATATTGTAGGAAGTTCTTTACAGATAGTTCACGTCACATGTAAACTCAAGATTGTTCACACGTCCAGTTGACCAACCCTGAAAGAGTGAATTGGGCTCAAACTCTTGTGACACAGAGTGGGAGTATTTTGTCTATCTCTTTCTGGTCTCTCAAAGTGGGAGAGTTCTTTAACTCGTTCCATACCTGATATTTAGTGACATTTACCTAGATTTAAGACGACAATTGCAAGTTTAAATTCTTCATGAAAAGAGCTTTCGTTAAAGTACCAACATGCCTATAGTCGTAAGTCAGTGGTTCTGGCACTGCCTGGCAAGTCATGCTGCAGCTGCTGCAAGGGCAGATGCAGTATGACTTGCCAGGCAGTGCCAGAACCACTGACCAAGGCCTGTGACCATAGTATAGAATGAGTTAATTGTCATTATGTCAGTGCACTGTGGTCCACACTCATAATGTACAGTGCATGCAGATACAGTAGTCACCCTCTGTAGCGGACACCCCTTCTGCACAGAGAAAGTGTCCACTGCAGGGGGTTGTCCATTGAAAAGGGGATCAAGTATATTCTATTATATAATACCAGACACAACTGCATTATAGATACATAGCAAAAATTTATTAATAATTTACACACATACTATATATTGTCATGTTGCTGCAACAAAAAAAAACAAAAAAACAATTATATACAATGTTCTATATGCAAATGTTGTCAAATAATTAAATACTACAAAGTAATTGTAAATCAACATGAGGTCATGTTTTGGATGATATAAACCCCTGAGACTGCATCTGAAAAGTACATATACATTTCATCGTATTTTTAACTGTAGATCAAAATATAATAATTTTTGAAAGTTGTAAGCATGGATAGGGCCTGTTTTTTTCCATTTTTAACGGAAACAGAACGGAATAATGAATTTTTGTCACCTCTCAAACAGAAGTTGCTGTTTTGCCTTAATGTGTTTTACATACAAAGAGAACTACTAAAACGGAATTTGGAAATTTCTGGCTGGTGAAACGGAATTTCTAGTTTTTTGAAACGGAAAAATACAGGCCCTACATGGACATATTTATAAAATCTTATTAATTGTAGGTCATTTTAAACCAGTAGGAGAGACATTTCCTTCGTCCATGCCTCGTCAGTGCTCATACGTGCACACATTTGCAGGCCGGGCAGCTCTTAATGCATGACCATTCAGTAATGGTCCTTCACTGGGTTCAGTAATAGGATGCTCTGTGGGAATTTTTTTTCTCATACTTCGGTCAAATAGGAACATAATTTAGAACAGATAAATCACTTATCAATCAGAAATAATACACAAAATGATCAAGAGTAAACTACAAGTTTTCTTGGTGTTTGATTAATTTGGGTGTGTAAGGCTGGAAACGAATAGGTCCCCATCTTCAACTTTCTGCAGTAAAATCAAAATGGCGGACATCACATGTGCGCTGAAAGAAACACAATGGAAACTCAATAATTGAATGAAAATCAGTACATGTATTGCTCACACAATGATATGATGGATAACGGTTTAAGAATATAATATGTGAGTAAGCAGAATTGCTGTATTTGAGACGTGGATTAAGCTATTGGCCGATGCAACGACCAATTTACAAGTTGTGAAATCTGCTCGTAGAAGTTGGTCTTTCGACATCTTTTCAAGTTCATTAGTGTCGTAACTTGTATTGGACAAAAAATGTGTATATTCTTATGCCGATTTACGGACAGTGAAGAATTTAATGATTTTGTGTCCACACAGAGGGGTATTTCTATTATTTGGGGATTAAAACCCTGTCCATTGTCCGCGTCAGAGGGGTGTCTGGCAACGAGGGGCAATTTCAATGGGAAAGCCGGAATCGGTTTTCCGCTTAGAAGGAGGTCCGTTGGGGAGGGGGACTACTGTATATCAAAGGGATTGTGTGAGGGGATTTGAGCTGAATGAAGTAGAATTATAGTTTGTTGTGGAAACAATTAAGTTATCAGTGTGAGCTGCTGAGTCACATGACCGTCCTAAAGTATGAGAAAGTTGGACAGAGTCACATGACCGTCCAAAAGTATGAGAAAGTTGGACAGTCACATGACCGTCCAAAAGTGTGAGAAAGTTGGAGAGTCACATGACCATCCTAAAGTATGAGAAAGTTGGACAGCTAGGCTGTAATGAAGTGATTTACAATACAGAAACATTGTACCAGAATGCTGAGATGATAATTAAGTAACATGAAATCAGAACTGCTTGGTGTACAGTTTGATGTGTTTAACATTTTGTACTGACATTGTTGTAGCAATTGTTCCCCATGAGGAAAATTTTAAGGTTTTAAAGTGTAGAGTTGTACATAATTAGCTTCATAGTGTAGTATTATATTTGTATCATATGATTTTGTTTAGTCCTTCCATATTTGTTAGTTAATGGAACTGACCTTCGTCTCTTGCCTTTGTGCAGGTTGTGGTGAAAGCGGAAAGTGTGCAATAAAGAAAGATAGTAGTGACTCCAGCAGTGATGAGACCGGTAAGAATGTAGATTTCACACGTGGGTCTTACATGTATGTTGATGAAAAAAGAAGACACTATCAGAAACAAACTTGACTTCAAAAATCTGTAGCCAAAATTAAAAATAACTAACAAAGATATTATTATGGCCCTTTAATAATTCATTTTATAATACTTTAGCCATTTGCACACTTCCCTTGTAAAATTCTAGAAACATTAGCATTTGATTATACAAGTAATGGTCAGAGGGTCCCTGCACGGTAGGTTGTAGACCACAGTTAATGGGATTGGCTTTTTGTACATTCCAAGGAAAATAGTCCATAATTGTGTAAAAACTGTATTTACAGCATACTGTACGTTGTGAATAAAGTTAGTGCGGCGTGCTGCAGTACAAAGTTACATTGTGCTTCATTGGTCATGGAGGTGCACTGTCTGATAGGACAGGTGAAAATCAGGGATGTAAAATTTCAGTTTTTAGTCAGATCTGAAAAATTTTAAATAAGTAGACTATTTCTTTAACATCATACAATTTCCGACTTTATGACTCTTCAGACTTTTTAATGTTAAGAACTCGCATTCCTGTCATATGCTGAGGAAATATGATGGTATGACCCTGGCCACAGCACAAATCATACGCTTATGTAAAGCTAGCATCCAGGTGTTGTTTCACATTTCAGTTATATTTAAAATGTTGAAACAGGGATTTATACAATGTTTATCATGAATTCATATGTGTTTTTGTGACATTTGTATGTCTTTGATGCAGTTCATTAAGTTTTAAAATTTTAGTTTGCTAATTTTGTGAAATAGAAGGATTTAACTGTAGTCGACTACCCATAGTCTACATACAGTAAGGGAGTCGGCTACCCATAGTCTAAGGTAATGGACTGTACTGCATGTATCTATAGTCTACAGTAAGGGAAGTTGAGGGCATTTGAATGACACAAATTTAAGCAAGATATTTTTTTGCCTACAAATGCTGAGCAAATAGGTACAAAAATCTTTTGGGGGCCATCTTGCTGTCGGCATTTTTGCCAAGCAATGACGAGATCATCCTATTGGTTTGCTTTCTCTCGGCTTTCCTAGGCCTTCTTGCCAAGAAATGCTGGAGTCCACTGCACTGCTCTTCTAGCCGAAGTAGCTTTCTCCCTCATCCTTACCTTGGCATTTCTTGGCATTTTTGCCAAGAATCATTGAGATAAGGTCCAGTGAGCAAACTACCTCAGCATTTTTTAGCAAAAAATTCCAAGGCATGATGAGGTGAAGATTTGCAAGCAAATATTGTTTGTTTACTATGATATGTCACAAGAAAAATAGCAAAGTGGCTCTAATTGACAGTCACTTATTTTGTGGAACCTGCTATGAAGACATCCAGTGACAGAAATTTATTTTTACTCTTTCATGACACTTAGATATACCGTATTTTAAGTCTACTGTATAAAACCACATTTTCCTTTTGGGGGGGGGGGGGTGTCAGTCTTATGTGGAAGGTACCACTGTATTCATACTTTTCAGATTGCATCATTTTTCTTGCCCAAAGGATTGTGAAATATATTGATGCAAGCATCATCTATTTGAAGTTTTACCTCACGTACATGTAGCTTCTGAAGCCTGTATCTCACTGGACTGCGACTGTTGGCAACAAATTGCAAATGGCATTTGCCTGGGAGTTTCCAAAATGTCTTGCAATATTTGCAGGGGTTCTCAATTTCCTCGCCTTAGTCGCAGGGCCTCGCTGTTGTGTCGCTAGAATTTTAAACATGTTTAAAAAAAAAGTGCGAAAAATTTTCTCTCAAAATAGTCCCATAGTGGTTGCAGGTGTCTCGCACATGTCTTGAACACCTTCTCAATTTTGTTTCCATGAGTTAGAAAGTGCGAGAAATGTGAGACAGATTTGTGAGGGTTGGACGACCTATTAAAATAAGTTGTGAATGACTGGAGACAAAAGGGAGAATTTGAAATTCATGGCGCGAAACATGTGCAAGCTGGCATGGGGGCACCAAAATTGCAAGAAACTCTGGAATAAATTGTGAACGAATTGCATGACTGTTGCATGACAGTCGCGCGTCATACAATTGTCGCTCGAAATCCGCGTAAATTTTGTCCGACATTTACGCAATATGTATGCAAACCCCTGGTGAATTTTGGCCCAAATTTCGCCAGGAGTTTGTGCAACATTCATTAGACATACGCAAACTTGTATCAAGTACCAATTCAATGTGATTCCAAAGGAAAATTGTCGCAAATTCGCGTATTTTCTCACAATTTTGTGTCTCCAACTTGTCCCGAGCTGTTGCAGCCCAGTGAGATACAGCCGTAAGAGTGGAGTACATGTATGTAGTCCTTTTGTTTGAATCTCAGTGAAGAAATGCACAGTCATGCTTCTTGTGTATTGTGAAAATGCTAGTGCTTACTAGTAGCCATCAGTTATTCTTGTGACATATCATTGTTTTAAATGATATTTTATAATCATTCATATCATACAATCAACACATGATCTCCGTCTTGTTTGCATTACAATGTGAACCCTGAGATATGCCTACCAATACTTCTAACTCCTTCCTAAATGCTGAAAAATGCCAAGGTATGTATACAAGTCTCCAGTGCTTACCTTGGCCTTTCTCAGCAAAAATGACTCGGAAATCCAAAGTACTTTTCTCTCCAGATATCACCTTGGCATTTCTCAGCGAAAGTGCCAAGAAATGCCAAAGTGGTCTTCTTGCAAATCTTCACCTTGTCATGCCTCGGCATTTTTGCCGAGAAATGCTGAGGCTAGCAGAGCAGTGCAGAGGACCTCAATTGGCATTTCTGAGCAAAAATGCTGAGGAATATCAAGAGAAAGCAGACAAATAGGATGATCACGTCATTTCTCTGCAAAATGTTAAGAGATGCTGAGAAAAAGATGTTTGTACCAATTTTCTTGGCATTTCTCGGCAAAAAGTGCCATGAGTGGCCCTTTCTTGGCTGTTTACCTCTTCTAGTATATATGTCACAGTATTATGGGATGTCCAGAGTAAATTGAAGATCATGTCTTTGTTTTCTTTGTAGGTTGGTCTCCAACTGGTTCTTTTCTTTCTCATTTGACATCAATGACCTCCCATTAACATTCCCACCCATTGTACTGTACTGTTCTGACATAATGTTACAGAGTATGTTCTGTTTCTTGTACCAGCTATGACATGTGCCTGCTCGTGTAGTACGTGAAAGAACTACATAAGTCTGGCCACGTGATTGTCACTGACTTGCTCAAAACATGATCTTCAGCTGCTGCCCCTTTTGTGCCAAGTGAATTCATTCATTTACATTTCATTTATATTTCTGTTCTTTTCCAGTGTGTATCGTATCTGATTAACACTCTTCGCGCGTTCATTTATTGGTTAATGTGCGGTAATTTTACCAAGGGTTTGTTCAGGGACCATCCACATTTTTCATCATTTACAATATTCCTTCCTTGCGCTCCCCAAGGGAGCAGCAATTTTAGCTGCAGGATGGACAATCCCCTTGCTGTATATATACATGAACATTGTGGGTAATCTGTCCTAACTGTGTTTCCAGTGTTTCTATGTGGTCATTGTGTATTGTATTTCCTGTACTGTCAAAAAAAAGCTGCAAAGATTATGATTGCATAGTGTCCATCTGATCTTTGTATCCAGTTATTTACATAAACTCTGACTGACTTTTCATCTTATGTTTCAGGCTTGAGGCGCAAGAGAGATGTACATGTAGAACTGGATGATGTTGGTTAGTGAACTCTCTCTGAATTTTGTCTGACTTGTTTATTAGTAAGGTGGTGGAATGATAACTCTAGGCCCGTGATTATGCCTCCCTGCTACAGAGGAGGGGCATAATATAATGAACACTTTCTCCGTGTGTGTGTCCATCTGTCTGTGACACTTTCACTTAAAATAATGAAACTTAACACATGTGCACTCAAGGGTGTGTAGTGCACAATACGTAGGTCACTAGGTCAAGTGTCTCCCATACAAAAATAAGTATAGAGCTGATAGAGCTGACCACTGGAGCTGGCCATGGGCTACCCATGGCCAGCTTTGTTGCCAGCTAGTGGGCCGCTGGTGGAAATCTTGCCATTTAAATGAGGTGAGTGGCCCACATCCTTATATGGCAATGGAGTTGGCCACTAGCGGCCCACATTTGGGAGTTGCCCACCAGTTGCCCATATTTTATATAGTCATCATGGTAGTGGAGCTGGCCACTAGCAGCCCTCATTTGGGAGTTGCCCACTAGTTGTCCATACCCTTATATGGGGAGCTGGCCACTAGCGGCCCACTTTGGGAAGTTGTCCACTAGCCAGCCATAACCTTATATGGGGAGCTACCCATTAGTTGTCTACTAGCTGGCAACATTCCAGAACATTGACTCTGACACTTGCATACCAAGGTCTGTAGTGCTAAACCTTTATAGGTCAAAAATTCTCTTGCATTTCTGCAAGTGAACACAACCCAGGGGAAATATGTCCATTTCAATGTGTGCTGATTTGTTTAGTCTGATTTGTGCTCAATCACTGTGTCAATTATTGTGTTCTTTGTACCAGATATATGTATACAGTATGTGGTACCTGCAATAAAGACCACCTTGATCTAGCTGACAGACTACTTTTTCAAAGACTACTGAATTACACATTGTGCTGTATGCGTCTAATGACAGACCACCTGTTTTGAGAAACTGTTCACTGTTGGACCTACAATTGTCATTAGGTTTGTCTCTCAAGACAGACTGAGGCCACTGTATGTATATAGCCAAATTCTATTCTAAATACACATATAATTTGCACTCCAAGCTGCAAAAAGTGGAGTGCATGTCTGCAGCCAGTGTATAACAAATGACATCTATGGTACTCACTCGGTATAACCATTTTGTAGCCAATGCAAGCTAGGTATATTGATGGAAGTATCCTCTGCGGTTGTCCTCAAAATGCTTCACAAAAGGCCTTTTTGGTAACATATGTCAGACAGTGCAAGTGTTTGTCAACATGTCTGCTTATAGTTTCCCTCCAAAAGACGTCAGTTGATGAAACTTCCTTCCATTGCCAACAAGCTGTCCACTTTCTGTCCGTTTTGCAGTGGCTACAGAAATTATGAAGTATGAGCAGCCCATTAGTTACACATTTTCCCTTAGAGCTACCTGTGAGCAGCCCACATTGACCAAAAGCTGGCAACTACATGTAGTTACCCATATTATCTTGGAGCTGCCCACTAGCAGCCCACATCTTTCCTAAGTTGCCCATAAGCAGTTTACTTTTTATGTTGAACAGGTTTGTCTGCATAGTTGGCCATGGGCTGCCCATGGGCAGCCCATGACAGCTCTTCCAATTTTTTTGTATCAGCTGGGTCCCATTTATATGGTGAGAGTTACTAGGTCCAGTATGTGGGTCCCAGTGATATGGCAAGGGTCACTAGGTCCACTATGTGGGTCCCAGTGATATGGCAAGGCTCACTAGGTCCACTATGTGGGTCCCAGTGATATGGCAAGGGTCTAAGGTCCACTATGTGGGTCCCAGTTATATGGCAAGGGTCACTAGGTCCAGTATGTGGGTCCCAGTGATATGGCAAAGGTCACTAGGTCCACTATGTGGGTCCCAGTTATATGGCAAGGTTCACTAGGTCCACTATGTGGGTCCCAGTGATATGGCAAGGGTCACTAGGTCCACTGTGGGTCCCAGTGACATGGCAAGGGTCACTAGGTCCACTATGTGGGTCCCAGTGATATGGTGGTGGTGGTGGGCATATGTCAAGGGATCACTGATTCCATTGTGATTCTTGACTTACAGTCTCTTATCTCATTACCTGTGAGGTACCCCATCAAGCTATTACATTAACCTTTTACCTTTGAGGTACCGAATTAAACTTTTGACTTATAATTTTACCAGCACAGAACCCCATCAAACTATTATGTTATCCCTTTACCTTTGAGGTACCCCATCAAACTATTACCTTGTCCCTTTATTCCTGGGGTAACCCAATCAAACTATTATGTTACCTTAAAACAAGCATATTAGATACATAGAAGACAAATATCAGGATAATGCATCGCACAGATACCCAGTTAATGCCCTCAGTACTAGCTTTTTGTCCGTAGATTGATGGATTCAGATTGCCAGTAAAAGTACATGAAGTGAGTGCAGTGAAATCTCGTTATAACGACACTCAGATGTCCGACATATCATTATAATGACAGGTTTTGAATGATGAAAGTTCATTGTCTCTGTTGTTTGATTCATTTATCTGACACATTCAAAAGGGATCAGATGATGTCATATAACGAGTTTTCACTTTACTAAGTGCGATGTTTATTTACATACTGGTGGTTTATTTACAGAGACTCATGCCCGCAGCAAGCGAGCTGTACAGGTGCTCACCCAGGTACACATGTCCGTGAAGTTCACCATCAGTATCAGCTACTACACCACCTACTACGTGATGGGCACGCCCTACTGGAATGGAAGTGTGCCTGACTGTATAGGTAAGTGGGCCTGACTCTACAGGTAGATGTGCCTGACTGTATAGGTTAGTGGGCCTGACTATGGGTAGACATGCCTGACTATATAGGTAATTAGTCCCTAACCATATAGATTGATGTGCCTGACTGTACAGGTAAGTGTGCCTGACTATAAATAAGTGTGTGACTGTATAGTTATGCATCTAGATATATATAGGTAAGTATACCTGACTATAGGTAAGTGTGCCTGGCTATAAATAAGTGAGACTGTATAGTTATGCATGTCTAAATATATAGGTAAGTGTGGCTGTATAGTTATGCATGTCTAGATATATAGGTAAGTGTGCCTGACTATAAATGGTGTGTGACTATAGTTATGCATATCAAAATATATAGGTAAGTGTGCCCGACTATATGGGCAGGTGTGCCATTGACGCATGCATATGTACTCAGATTGTGAAAAGAGGATTTCATTGTCACTCATGAAGCAGGAAATCATGTTTTGGAGTGGACATCTGTTTGATCATATCCAGTTTCTTGTTGTGAATCCCAATCTCTTAAAAATATCAGGACAGATATTTGTTCAAATTTTGCACAAATCTGATGCAGTTGTTTTGTAGGTCAGTGTAACCCTGACAAGGTAGGATGATTATAAGCAATGTTGGCATTTTCTCATATTTTTTTGATTGATCATGATACAGTTTGATGAAATATTACAGACTGAATACTGACAGCAATTCCATTTTGCAGACAAGGAACCTCCAAAGTTCTCAGTCTGTGAGTCAAACCAATTATTTGCAATTGGTCAGAGTGGCTTTCTGCCAGTCAACTTTTCCGTTCCTGTGGCCGTGGACAACTCAGGCATGAGACCTAGACTGACCAGTATCCCATCAAACCTGCAATCACCACACGCCTTCACCCAGGTATGGTACATGTCATATACAACAGCTTGAAACCAGGATTTGATACATTGTACTTGTTGAAATTTTAAGTTTTATCAGCTCAGCTGACTTGTCAGTCAGCTGAGCTTATAGGATGGTCGGTCATCCCTCTGTCGTCTGTCATCCATCATCCGTTCGTCCACAATTCACATTTTCGACTTCTCCAAAACCGTAGTCCAGATGGGAAAAGTACCTTGGGCTGGTCTTTACCAAGTTTGCTCAAATGGTCATGCTTTTTGGATTTTTTATGAATTTTGTTTGTTCTTTTTGGGGGCAAAAATCTTAAAAAATCTTTTTCTCTAAAACCGCTCACCCAATTGCTTTGATATCAAATGCGGTTACTTATCGGTAAATGCACCTTTCCGGTTGGTTACTATGTATGTCAATGAGCATTCTGATGCTAATTTGCATTTTGGACTTCTCCGAAGAAACTGTCAGTCAGATTGACTTGAAACTTGAAGGTAATGTACCTTGGATGGGTGTCTACCAAGTTTGTTCAAATGGTCACGCTCCAGTGATTTTTGAAATTTTTATGGGTTTTTTTTTGGAAAATCTTCAAAAAAGTTTTAATAGGAAAGTTAAACATTGGACTTTCTTGTAATGGTTATAACTTAAATAATTTTGGCCAGATTTGTGTCAAACTTGGTAGGGATATACCTTTGATAAGTATCTTTGTATTTGGTGCAAGTGGTTATGCTCCAGTGATTTTGGAGCCTTGACCTCATTTCCAAGGTCACAGGACAACTGACATGAAATTTACTGTTCACTTGTTATCTTGAGATCTGTTTTGAGTTGTGACCTTGATGTTGCACATGTTAATGCTTGTCTACGAAGGTCACACTAAGACAGTACATGAGTGACGTCTGTGTGCTAACACACACACATTGTTTTTTCATGAATTCTTTATTCATTATGTTTGTGTGCTAACCACTAACCTCTCTCTCTCTCTCTCTCTCTCTCTCTCTCTCTCTCTCTCTCTCTCTCTCTCTCTCTCTCTCTCTCTCTCTCCCTCTCCCTCTCCCTCTCTCTCTCTCTCTCTCTCTCTCTCTCTCTCATATTGATACATACCCACATACGTAACGTTTTAACTTCTGCAGGCCATATTTTCTATAGCATAATCATCCATCCACACTTGTTCTCATCACAATAACTTAACAATGCAGTGAGTGTGTGAAATTCTCTTATCTATTCTCTGGTGGGAGGCAAAGTATTACTGTTGAATCCTTGATCTTGTATTGCCAGCATTACCTTGTATAAGGTGTAGTTACAAGGTCCATTTCAATGGAAAACTCTTGTCTGTGCCTGTGGTTGACCTATTTTCTCAAGTTCGCAGAGGGATTGCATTCCTGGAAACCATTTTGTTTGTGATGGCCATCTGATTCCATGTCAGCAGAGCTTTAGGCCCATGGGCCTTTTGTTGTCCAATGTTTATTTTGATTTCAAAACAACTAATTCAGCCAGATATAATTCTGGTTGTAGTTTTGTCATGATTCATTGCACACAGATTATCCTGTTGTTGGGTTCACTCTGTGTTTGATTAAAATGCCATGGGTGACCTTTGCATCATCCACAAGGTCACTTGGTGACTTTAATGAATTTAAATTGAAGATAACTAAAAGAATTTGAAAGTGCACAGAATGACCTCGACCTAATTTTAAGGGTGACAGGGTTACTTTAGTAAGTATAGTGCTCATGTGATATCTTAAGAGTATTCGAGCTAGAAATGTGTTAAATGATAGCTAGGGTCCTGTGCATGTAGAGGGGCCAGATTGATGTTTCACATGGATGACCTTGACATAATTCACAGGGTCACATGGCCATTTTATTTTTCATTTGGTAACTCAGATGATAACGAAGATGAACTTTTACTTTCCTGAAAGTGAATGATGTTCTTGCAGAAGAGTTATTTAAAATTAATCTTCACAAGTAACTGCTACATAAAACCCTGGACACCAGAGAAATACTGGCCAAAGGCAGTGGCCACTTTGAAACAATTTGTGAACATATGACTATCTATAATACATAATATATTTTCAAAACTTCCAGAACACCACCATAGTCTACACAGCTACGGACCAGGCTGGCAACCAGGCCAACTGTACTATACATATACGCCTAGTGGGTGAGTGTACAGGGAAACAGTCTCTTTGAAGAATAAAAGAAGAAGCATGAAAAGGGGGCTGGTCGCAGCTGTATTTTTCTTGTTAAATGAGCAGAGACAAGACAGTTTTGTCATTCCTGTTACCAGCTGTTTTGACATTTTGGTCCAAAGGAATTGAATTTCTCAATCACATTTTGACATTGTTTATACATCGGATTTTTAAATAAAAATTTGTGGCAGAGATGCAAAAATTGGAACATATCTTCATATAAATGTACTAACTTTTTTATGTTTATATTAACCTTCTTACGTGCCACGTAAATGTAGCATGGATATGTTACAACTGAAATGATGCATTTGGCATGCTAGTGTCACGTACAATGAACTCTTGTCATTTGAGCGTAACATGTATGCAATACAAGTACATCTAACAAGAACTTCTCATGAGGTAATACTTAAACTGGTGACACTTGCCTTGAAGATGTGACCCCACCGAGCCTCTACTGCCCCACCAAGTTGGTAGTGGAATACTTCAACACGTCATCAATCAAAGTTCAGGCCAACCTGCCAGCCGTAGCAGCCAGGGACAATGTGGGTGTGGTCAGACTCGTCACGAGTCCCAAGAACGGCACCGTACTTGCAATGAGGAAGTATGTGACAGTGATCGCCAGGGCATGGGATGCAGCTGGCAATATGGCGACCTGCTCTTACAACTATGTGGCCATGCGTGAGTACCAAGGTTGCATATATATCTCAACCCCCCTCCTCCCACCCCCACGTAGGATTGAAGTTCTAAAGTGTGTCTTCATTTCAGAAGAAACAGGAAGATTGACCCTGTCATCAACTGCAGAATAATTTGGTGGGTTATCTATCAGCAGTTATTAGAGTTGATCTATCTCTCTTATCTAATATCAGATATACATATATTGTAATTCTGGCTGCTTGATAATTAAATTGGTGAGTTATTCGATAAAATCCCATATTGACTTCTGTTGCCGAATTCTATCACGACATAGATGTTGAGAACTGTAACACATCTGCGCTCTGGAAAGATGTGGGCGTTTTAATTCAAATTGTTAATAAAAAATTCAGTGTGAAGTGTACTGCTTGATTTTTCATTTTTAATATGTCATAGCCACCAACTGAGGTTAAATTTTTGTTTTCAGCAATGGGATGCCCTGATTGGAGTCTGGCGTACCCAGCAGGGGGCCAGCGAGCCTGCTCGGGCAATGTGATTGGACAGGGTGGCTCAGGCTTCTCTTGCCACATCAGTTGTTCTCGAGACCAAATGGGCAAGCCTGGCATGGACTTCATATTTGACCCACCCCTGTTCTTCTGTATGTTTGGTGGAGTGTGGACCCATGGAAATGAGGTGCCCGATTGCTCAGGTAGGCTGTACAGTACGTGCGGCAGATGGCAGGGAACGTTGCTGGTGAAATACATAGAAGATTCAAATATGATCAATGTTCTATGCCATTGAAATGTCTGAATGGTCAAGCTTGTTTGTAAAACGCATTTGGCCAGTGACATTGATTAATTTATCTTTAGGAGAAAATCAAGTAGAAAAGGGGATTGCTATATGTATGTGTGTACATATGTATGTGTGTACATATGTATGTGTAATTATAAGTATGTGAACAGCAAAACCCATGAGCAGAGACTCTTGTGTTTCTTATTTCATGTTTACCTACTCAGTTTTGTCATGTGCATGTACATGTTCATTATAGAAAGCTACCACATTTTCTTCATGCATATGCAGTGATAAATCTCAGGTTTGTTTCCAATGTACATACAGTGGTACCTGTTGTGTGTGTTCATCTCCTCTGCAGGTAAAGTAATGAACAAACTGATTTTGTGGCCACGAAGACAAGTGCCTACTTGTGGAATGACTCTGCACAGCAGGCACCACTGTACTAGTAACAATGTCTTGATGTTAACACTGAACCAGTAACAATGTCTTGATGTTAACACTGAACCAGCAACAGTGTCTTGATGTTAACACTGTACCAGTAACAATGTCTTGATGTTGACACTGTACCAGCAGCAATGTCTTGATGTTAACATTGTACCAGCAACAATGTCTTTATGTTAACATTGTACCAGCAACAGTGTCTTGATGCTAAAATTGGAGACTTTCTTCCTTGCAGACAAGCTATTTGCTGACTACTTCCTGTCTGTGAAATACGACTTAACTACGCTCATAACAAGTAGCTGTACGAAGGCCTACATAACGGGCATTGAGACCAGCATTGCCTCTCGTCTGTCTGCACCCTGCGGGGCCTACTCGAAAAACTTTAACCTCAATGTCACAGCAGCAGTCAACTTAGATAAGAACATGGTAAGTGTGAGAGATGGGTAATAGGAGGTTGAATGGTTGACTAGTAAGTGTGAGAGATGGGTAATAGGAGGTTGAATGGTTGACTAGTAAGTGTGAGAGATGGGTAATAGAGATTGAATGGTTGACTGGTAAGTGAGAGATGGGTAATAGGAGGTTGAATGGTTGACTGGTAAGTAAGAGATGGGTATAATTGACAGGTTGAATGGTTGGTAAGTGTGAGAAATCGGTAAGTGATAGGTTGAATGGTTGACTGGTAAGGGCCAGTAAGAGTGGAATTGGTAAATGTTATATCGAGTGAATCAATTTCTCAATAAGAGAGCCATCGTGGCGTAGTGGCTATGTGTCCGCTTTATGTGCAGGGGGTCTCGGGTTCAATCCCGGCCCAATCCAATAGACTTGTCTCTAGCTCTCAGGTATACCAGTGGTCCATGACTGGTTTATCAAAGGCCATGGTATGTGTTGACCTGTCTATGGAAAATGCATATAAAAGACCCCTTGCTGTTGATCGAGAAGAGAAGCTACTTTAGCGGCGGCAGCAGGTTTCTGTCTGTTTAGAGGACCCCACTGGAAACAAGTCAAATCGACTTCCGTGGGTTATCCCTGCACCCTAGGTGCTAAGTGACACATATTCTACGAAAAGTAAATAATCCAAAAATTTAAAACTTCCAAGTGGGCTAGGTTTGTCACATGCTGCTCGAAACAGGAGCTGGAAATAGATGCGCAAAAGGCCTCGATTCAGAGTGTTGCAAAATTTTTTGTTCATTTATGAGCAAGGCTTGGAGGTCCATACTAGATGAAATTATAATAAATTTCACAATTTATTACAAAGTTACCATACAGGGACGTGTAAGCCTGTACAGTTTGCCTATATCCTGGCAACAGTAGACCAACATTTTGTACAAAGATGATCCTCTGTATAAATCTGAAAGGTTTATAACTTACTCAATTATATGTGCTGCCTTTTGGGCTGTTCTAATGGCAACAAATTGAATTGAATTGATTACACAGGAGGAATACATGGCTGTTGGGTGTCCCCGATATGTTAGAGTTCGTCCCTCATAGCTGAGAGAGGTAGAATTAGAGCTAAGTGCTGATCCTCTGCCCTAGATTTAATGTTTTAAGGAGCCATATTTATCTGGGAAATACTTTATTTCATGCAGCTGAAGACAGATGTGCAGGTGATGTTTACGGTGGCCAGCATTGCTGGCATCAACCCTCAGTATGTCGCGTGGTGTGCAGACCAGGCACTCCAGCAGCTCGTCACCATAGAGGTTGGCACCCAGGTCATCGTCAAGGACAATGGCAAGTGTAACAACCTGACCATGGCCACTAACATCACAGAGGAGAACAAAGGCTACCACTGTCCACTGGGACACATCTTTAAAAACAACTTCTGTCGTGAGTAGATCAATGACCTTCTTCATTGTCCATGCCAACTATTTTGTTGTATTGATGCTGGTTTGAAATGTTGTGGTATTCGTTGAGTGACCATAATCACTATTCATAATCGAGTGTAATAGCTCTACTTACGGCAAATTCACAAATGGCTCTTTATAATGAAAGTGTAGGGAGAACAAGTTAAGTTAAACTGAGTGGAATTCAAACTATGGACAGAAACATCTAATAACTAGGAAAGACAATTTGCTGCATAGATATTCAGTGTGTGTGTCTTCAAAGCATATTAGTATGGCAATGTACAACTATTCCATACACAGGAGTAGAAGTTGGAATGGCATCTCTATCTATTATAGCTTTGAAGATATTCAAGATTGAAAATCTCAAATACTGCCAATTAGCATAATTTAAATTGCTACAACTTTTGTTTTAGATTCATTGCATGCGCAATGGTCAACAACCCCCTAGTAGAAGTTGAAATGAAATCTCTATCTATAATAGTTTTGAAGATATTCAAGTTTTAAAATTTCAAATGCTGCTAGTTAGCATAATTTGAATTGCTACAACTTTTGCCTTTGATTCATTAGATGCGCAATGGTCAATAATCCCCTAGTAGAAATTAAAAAGACGTCTCTATCTCTAATAGTTTTGACGATATTCAAGTTTTAAAATTTCAAATGCTACTAATTAGCATAATTTAAATTGCTGCAACTTTTGTTTTAAATTCATTAGATGTGCACCGGTCAATAACCCCCTAGTAGAAGTTGGAATGACATCTCTATCTATTATACTTTTGAAGATATTCAAGATTTAAAATTTCAAATGCCCCTAATTTGCATAAATTTAAACATCTTCATTCCTTTGTATAAAATGGTCAAACTCCTTGTATGGAGGTACAATCATGCCAAGTTTGGAGTTTCTATGTATAATAGTGTCAGAGAGAGAGAGAGAGAGAGAGAGAGAGAGAGAGAGAGAGAGAGAGAGAGAGAGAGAGAGAGAGAGAGAGAGAGAGAGAGAGAGAGAGAGAGAGAGAGAGAGAGAGAGAGAGAGAGAGAGAGAGAGAGAGAGAGAGAGAGAGAGAGAGAGAGAGAGAGAGAGAGAGAGAGAGAGAGAGAGAGAGAGAGAGAGAGAGAGAGAGAGAGAGAGAGAGACTTTGATTACAAAAGCTTCGCATCGAAAGGAACCATGAAACTTGCTCTTTGTTTTCATGTTAAGGTTCCTTCAGCCTGGAATTTCTGTGTCGAAAACAGGAGTTGGAGTGCGAAAAGTAACTCCCACATCACAAGAAAGTTTGTCAGATTTGCTTTACACACAAAGCTGAAAATACTGGTGTGCATATATTTAATTATATTCTAAACATGGAGGATGGGCAAGAGCCTGCCAAGATGAGTCTTTGTTTTGGTACTGTAAGAGTAGTAGCTTTTTCTTTTTATTATCCAAGTTAGAAGCATGCTAAGTTAACTTAAGTGCATGTTTGTCTCCTACTGTAACAGATACTGATGTCTTAGTGTGACTATTTACACGTATTTCACAGTGAAGTGCACGCCAGGCCTGTATAACAATTACACTGCCAACACCTGCATCCGCTGTCCGAAGGGCACCTGGCAGAATGAATATGGAAAGACGTACTGCAACAGTTGCCCTCCACACACCAACACTCTCAGTGATATGGCCAAGAATTCCTCCAACTGCATTCGTGAGTATCAGTTAAGCATCATGCCAAATTGTGTATAACCAAAAGGTTTCAAATGTATGGGCTATGTTGCAATGCTGGTAAATCAGTTATAGTGTTATGTTTTGTGTTCAGCGTACATACGGGCTTAGCTGGGTTGGCATTTTGACTTATATTCTCTCACAAAATTTGGCAGAAAACATGATGTCTTCAGTGCATTTATAATTCTTTAAATAATTGGGCCAAAAGGTAATTCAAGCTTTAAGATGTGAGCCTCGTATTTTTTATGTAATTTTGTATGCCTGGGTTAATAGTGGATATATAGATGAAATTTCAGTGTATTTTGGAGCAGTAAAGTTGATTTGAATCAATGATAGATCTGAATACTCTTAACTTGAATATAGCAGCTGTGGTCAGTTATTCTGTAGGATGTTTGGACAAAAAAACCTCACATTGGTAATATAGTATGAATAGATATTACAATATAAAGTATTACAGCTACTCAAAATGTTGAAATTGTTTGTTTTTGTGTTTAGCCACTTGCATGCCTGGGGAGTACTCCAACTCCACCATGGAGCCCTGTGACCGCTGTCCCAAGGGCACCTACCAGCCTGGCCGTGCTGCCACAGCCTGCATGATGTGCCCAGCTGGTACAACCACTGTGGGTGCAGGATCGATGTTGTCCACAGCTTGTAGAGGTAGGTGTGCTGTGATAGAGCATCAACCTGTAGATTTGGAAGTCTTTATGGCCAGTTCCATACTGCTTTACTTCTTGGTAGTAATAAAAGTACAAAAGATCACAGTTGTCTCACCTAAATTTTGTACAGAAACTTGTACTCTGCACAAGAAGGCCCCTGCTCTAAGAAGGACCCCCTCCTACATCAATGGAATGATCAAAATCAGATAAAAAATCTAATATTTCATTAATTCTTTCACAGTTTTTACCCATGATATTCATGGAATTGTTCTAAATTGAAGGTGTATTGTACTGTAGTTTTGTAAAGCACCCCAGGCAATGATTGGGAGGAATTTGGTGGAGTTTGGATTTGAACATTGCGTACCTTTAAGACCAAAACAACCATGTGGAAGGAAGGCTGTGCGACAAACCAGCTTTCCAGATAGTTGAATATAATTGTATGGAGTTTAGATTTCCATAGCATTTTGTCTGCCAGTCTGCTGTAACTTAAGTGGAGCCAGAGGAGAAACTGTTAAGAGACTTTCAGGTTATTTTTTTATTGATGATATTATTGTGTATAGAAAATTTGGTGGGGTTGTTTTCATTGATGATGTAATTATGTACAGAAAGACTATTGGCAAGCACACAGAGCAGATTGCTAAAGTGTTTTAAAGACAATAAGCAGTGCTTTGGCCAACAGGTGGCCTGTTAAGTGCCAATCATTATGTATTGGGTAGAGAAGACTACATGACTGCTTATCAGCACAGGAAGTGGGAAGCACCTAAACTTTTGGTGCCCTGGCCAGGTTGGGGTGACAAGGAGAGACCAAAGGAAACTAATTATGACATGACTGCTCTATTATACAACCAGGAGCAACACTACCACATCTCCCGTGTAGATCTTAACCCCCCAAAATATGACAATCCAATATCTCTAGGCTCCACACCAGATCCAGTCACTGTGTTATGTCTAAATTTGTAAATTAATAAACATATGACGTTCAATTTAAAATTTAGGAAGCCCTAGGCTCTAACAGCCAAATGAATTTATAAACAGGTCATCAGTAGGAAACCGTCTAGCATGTTTCGCAACCTGAAATTCCCAGACATGTTTTTTCTTCCTGTGATGATGGCTTCTTGCCTTTACCTTGTATATGGTTAAGATTACCTACTTGAATTTAAAGAATATATGCATGTGTAATGTCAGCAAATATATAAATACATACTGTAGAACAATTAAGTTCTTGATAATAATGGCAAGACGTAGAGAATTTAGACAAAGTATTTTATATGCACAAATACGTGTAAAAATAGCAAAATTTGAATTTAAACTTACCATGACACCACAGTTAAGTGGCTGAGCTTTTACCTTGGTGGTAAGAGCACTGCGTGTTTGTTGCCTGTGAAGAACTGTAACAAATGCCAGTGGTGAAACTACTGGCATATGGTACATGAACCAGACCTACATTACAAACAAAGTTAACTCATTCCATACTATGGTCACAGGCATTGGTCAGTGGTTCTGGCACTGCCTGGCAAGTCATGCTGTAGCTGCCCTTGCAGCAGCTGCAGCATGACTTGCCAGGCAGTGCCAGAACCACTGACTTAAGACTATAGTATGTTGGTACTTGGACTAAAGCTCTTTTCATGAAGAATTTATTATTTAATTATCATCTTAAATCTAGGTAAATATATGGAAAAATCAGGGACTGGTATGGAATGAGTTAAATGAATCAGACCTACAGATGAACAAGGTTATGTAGAATTGAAATAAACACACTTAACTTTATTTCCATCATGTTGATTTCAGTCATTCTATATGTGGTTTACCCCTGTGTTGTAGCACTGTGTAAGCCGGGTTTTTACAGCCAAGATGGACTAGAGCCTTGCATTCCCTGCCCCAAGCACCACTACCAGGAGAAGACAGGCAGCACAGGCTGCACCCAGTGTCCTCCAGACAAAGCCATCACTTTCCGAGGCAGCAAAAACTCCTCACAGTGTATGGGTAGGTCTCTCATGGAACTGCTACTTAAACAGTCATTTGTGATGGTTTGTGTACAAGCAGAAAGTTGTGTTTATAAGTTGTTGATACCACAAGTTCATGGTATGTGTTTTAAGCATTTTGCCATTGTGCCATTTTTGTGGTAAAAATGCAACTGTTCAACTGTCCTTTGAAATTTTGTTTACGATGAGTATCTATGTACACCGTTTGTGTAATAAATATTGAAATTACATTTCTGGATTTGAACACGCAGTGATGGACTACTGTGGCAAGGTTCCCTGCAAGAATGGAGGAAGCTGTAAGGACTACTTCCGCTACTACCAGTGTGTCTGCCCGCCAGGATTTACAGGTAATGCTGTATGTGTGCTCTCGGGGATTAAACAGTAGTTTGCCTTTACCCTGATTTTGTGTCCTGAGACTTTGCACATGCACGAATGAAGCCCGGGGAAAGAATACTCCTGCACATGGTCTGGTATAACAATGTCACTTGGTCAAGTAGCTAGGTTACAGTGACATCCATTTACTATTTGCATATGATATGTAACATTTTTTCTTCAGATTCTGTTTATGATCGAGACCTTACACTCACACGTATCAGGTCTAGAATGCATGTCTTGTTAAAACCATGTCACTAAGACAAAAGATGAGCATGTTTTTGTCTGTATTTTGTTTATTTTTAGGTCTGCTGACTTGTCAGTCAAGCAGAACTTGTGCATCTGTTGTGTTTCCATCTTTCCTTCCATCCATCCATCCGTCTGTCTGTATGTCCTTTAAAATATTCAACTTCTCAAAAATGGTTGCATGGAATGTTTTGATTTTGCACATGGATGTCCTGAGCTAGCTATGAAAATTTCTTCATCCCAAAACTTACTTGATCCATTGCTTTTATAATGCATAGAGGGTTTAATGGGGTCACATAGTTTACATTGTAGTCACTACAATTATTGTGCTAAGGCTATTTTTGACCATCAGAACAGCTCAACAGAATTGCATGAAATTTTATCAATATAATGTGACTAAGGTGATGAAAGTTTATGATAAATGCTGCTATTGTACCTGCATGTAGCTGTACAGTACGTACATTGTAGTATTGTCTAATAGGGTTTATGGAATGCTGTGGTTTTGCACACACACATTCCCCAGCAGGGCCCATGTCAGCTTTTTGAAGGAGATGATAATGCAATACTTTTACAAATTTTGTATGAATTTTTGTTTTAAATTTTTTATTTTTATATCTTATTTATTTATTTATTTATTCATTCATTCATTCATTTATTTTATTTATTTATTTATTTATTTATTTATTTATTCATTTATTTATTCATTCATTCATTCATTCATTCATTCATTCATTCAATCAATCAATCAATCAATCAATCAATCAATCATTATTATTATTATTATTATTATTATTATTATTATTATTATTATTATTATTATTATTATTATTATTACTATCACTATTACTATTACTATCAAAATTTCTTTTTCTTTGGAAATGCTTGGCCAGTTGCTTTGATATTACATACAGGGTCATTTGGGTAACATAGTTCACATTTTGGCAACTAGTTGGTGCTGTAATTTTTTCCCTACTGTTTGAGGAAATTTTGTTTGCTAAGGCTATTTTCAGCTTCTTCAGAACAGTCAAGCAGAATTCAATCAAATTTGATCAGAATATAATCAAACTAAGGATGGTGCAAGTTTGTGAAAATGATTGGATTTTGTGAAGTTAAATTATGGGATATCAAACTTTGGGACCATGTGTCAGTATTAAAGTGCCAGTACTATAGAGATAAACAGCGGTAGTACAGTGCATATATTGCAATATTGTCAAAAATGTTGAATGGAATAGTTTGCTTTGACACTTTGATGATGCAATAAGTATTTCCTGACAGCAGATGCATTATATAGTGCAATGTAGAATTGCAGCATTTTGCTGACTCAGGATATTTGACATACTGGGTTAAATCTTGGTAATGGTTGATCCTGGGCCCATAGTTACTATTAAACTATAACAGGAAAGTACCTATAGTTTTTTTTGTGTTGTTAATTTTGATTTTGAGTGGCCATGAAAGTTCATAATGACATAAAGATTAAATCTTGCTCATGTTAAAATTTTGGTGGCTGATTGGAAACATTCATACAGTGTATGTTAACACAGGAAAGTGTGCACTTGTAAAAGCAGCAGATTCCAGTCAGCAGAGCACAGGATCATCATGATTCTCTTGTTCGCTGTTGTATTTCATTGAGTGGTTATGCTTGTGTACAGGCAAGGACTGTCAGATCAACATCGATGAGTGTGCCTCAGGGCCATGCAACAACAACGCCACCTGTGTGGATGGCGTAAATAACTACACTTGCAGTTGTCCACCAGGTAGGTTTTTGTAGCACATACACAGATTACATGCATATACACACAGAGGCAGGGTGCTAGGACAATAGGGCTTTACATGACCTTGTCTGTAAACAAAGACCCTTATAGCTGCAAGAATTTTTAATTCACTGACATGTTAAAATTTATTTTTATTTGTAAATTGGGAAATTCCAGTTGACAATTCAGTAGTTATTTTGCTGGTGCTACATTCTGGTGAAAAGGCTATGTTCTGCTGCTGCAAGACAATCATTGTGTAGTTCCGTTGATAATTGTACTTGGTCAGATAAAGCTGTTCCATGGAAGTGGTATTTGCATGTCATATTGTGTTGTCGCCTCAGTTGTGCCTGATAGACGTGAAGTTTGCCATCTCTGATGTATACAGCTCAGCTATTTTTTCCTGACAGTGCCTTAAAGGTAATGTTGAGCCTGGCTTCACTTCCAGACCAAACATCACAGATACATGCAATGCTTACATAATAAACCTATATGTTCAATTGACGGGAAGAATTTGTAGAATACATGCATGTCTGCACTAAAGGTAGAGCTCAAAATTCAGAATTCCTGTATAAACACAGGTTTTTTGGGAGTAAAAATGTGGTTTTTGTGAAACTTTGATCATGTGAATACGTGTTTTGGGAAAAATGCGTCGGGGATTGTTCATAAAAGTTATGTACAAAAGTGATACAAACATACCCAAACATGTGGGTTTTCTTCTTTTGAAAGGGGTAAAGTTTGCGGCGCTCTTTGTTTTTGATATGTATTAAAAAACTAATCATTTCTTAAAGAATCCCTGATATATTTTTGCCATGAGGGATTTATTGAGTAAATTTGTTTTGTTTGATTAAGATCAAAGAATTAGTTGAGAGATATATCAGTGTGAAATAGCCATTTTGGTGCCGATACCTATTGTCTGTAATCACAATGTAAAGGTTACTATGATCAACTGAGTTCCAGGTAAACAGTAAGAATTGTTCAGATTGTAGCAGGGCTAGAACTGGCAGATTTGGACATGTGACAGACAATATATATGTGTCTCAAACTGCCGTATAAAAAATTAAAATTATCCATAATGGGCTGGACATTCCCTGAATTTGATAAGTCTAAAGTTTTGTCGTATTTTTTGAAGGCTATGAAGGACGACACTGTGATCAGATCATTGACAACTGTAAAGCCAAGCCATGCGTCAACGGCATTTGTCTCAACAGCCTGATGCGCTATGACTGTGTCTGTCTCCAGGGATGGGAAGGCAAGAAGTGAGTTACATATAATAATACTATTGCTGTGGCTCTCCGCTTACGCGCTGCTTGTGTGGCACAGGTGGCCTAGGAAAAACTGAAGGAACGGAAAGAAAAGTAGATGAGATGGAGGAAACCATGGTTATCCTAATCAGCTCATGCTGCCATGTTTTCCAGGACCAGAGCCGAGGCCAAGGGTCCACCACACACTCTCTCTTACATCTGTGGTGGGCCCCTGGTCCTGGATAAATCCCCCAACACTCATCACTTGTAGTCCTCCCCCCTAAAAAAGTAGAGTATACCTAGAACTGAGCACACTTGCCGTGTGTGTCTACTCCTAATGCTCACTGCTTGTATAAAGGACATCATTAGCCATGTCACTGTGATTATGTCATCAGTGGTTATGTTGAGAAGTAGCAAGAATTTTGAAGCATCAACTTGAAGTCAAAACTGTATGAGACCATTATATTGGGCCAATAAATAGTTACTTTGAGATGGAGTTCAGGAAATACACCAGACTTGTCCATGGGTCTGTTTTTCATTGAGAGGCAAGTGCCAGGTCAGTACCAGGAGTAAAAAAAAGAATTTCTGCAGTAGAGTCGGACACCTATCAACCTTTGACCAGTAGCAGTCAGCATACAGTGGATTGAGGCAGTGCTGCTGTAGTCCTAGGGTCTGCCAGGCTCTGTCAGCCTCTGCCAGCCTCAGCCAGGCTCAGCCTAGTGTGCTGTTGTTGTGACTGCAGAGGCTGTTTATTCTGCTGCTAGTCCAGGTGTGTTCAAGTCAAACACAGAGGAAAGATCTGTGAAAGCTGCCTTATCAGTGGCTGACTCTTAGGCATTTAAAAGTCATTCATACGAAATAAAAAGGTGAGCTGGGCTGTGATACACATCACACTGCACTTTGACATACTAATCACAATGACATGGCTAATGATGTTCTTTATACCAGCAGTGTGCATGATGAGTAGACACGCAAAGGAAGTGTGTTGAGTTCTAGGTATACTGTACTTAAAACATAGAAAATACCACAAATTTGTCATGTTATATTATCTCAGATGTATAAGTAAGTGGTATTTAATTTTGGTAGGAAATGTAAAAAATATTTAAGGGCTTTTAATTTTCAGGGTGTTTAAAATTGCATTTAGAACACATTTAAGCTTGGCAAAAGTTTTAAAATTGAATTCCACATGAAAAGATAGTACTACGGTTGTCAGTGTGGCCCATCGTAGCACTACAGCTGACAGTTGTCTGTGTGGCCCATCATAGCACTACAGCTGACAGTTGTCAGTGTGGCCCATCGTAGCACTACAGCTGACAGTTGTCTGTGTGGCCCATCGTAGCACTACAGCTGACAGTTGTCAGTGTGGCCCACCGTAGCACTACAGCTGACGGTTGTCAGCGTGGTGCACTACAGTACTGCAGTTCACTGTTGTCACTGTGGCCCATTGTAGTATATGTACAACAATTCACTTGTCACTGTGGCCCATTGTAGTACTACAGTTCACTGTTGACAGTGTGGTCCATTGTAATACAACGGCTGACCATTGTCAGTGTGGCCCATTGTAGTACTGCAGCTCATATGTCACGATGGCCCATTGTAGTACATGTACAACAGTTCACTTGTCACTATGGCCCATTGTAGTACTGCAGCTCCCTGTTGTCAGTGTGGCTTATCGTTACTGTTGTTTGTCTTACAGCTGTAGTGAGAACATCGATGACTGTGAGCCGTTGCCATGTAGGAATGGTGGGATCTGTGAGGACCTGGTCAATGACTACAGCTGCAACTGCTCTGTGAGTACGACCTTCATACTCAGACTGCACTCATTTAGATACCCTCTTGATGTTTCAAAAAACAGAAAACATGGAAATCCAGCATTCAAAGGGTTATATTTTGCTCTGTTATGTACCATGCCTGTTCCATATTTTACTGTGGAGTTGAAAATATCATTTCTAGATCCTTCGGGGGTTGACAGTATGCCAGCTTAGTTGATGGCACTATTATTTATTTTGTTATTGAAAATGTGAAAGTGAAACTAGAACTTTGGCAGTGTGAGGGCCTGCTCCACAGCTGTTTGTCTTATCAGTCACTTCTATTCAAGCCTTGGTGTTTTTCACACTTCTTTCTTGTTAGGTTTTATATTTTATTTGGTACATAATGTTGTTACTGCATGTAGTTTGAATGTATTGTCTCTGGTCATGTCATTCTTTAAAAAAAAAATAGTTGCAATTATTTGTGAGGACCTTTGTATGTTCTCATTGTATCATCAAGAAGGGGGATGGCATGTGTTTCGTGTACCAGGAGTATCTGCAGTGTGCTCACATATATTATGGAGAAAGCTGGTAATCAAAAGCATCCCTGCATGTGAGCATTGTTATGAAGGCAAGTCTGCCATTGACAGATTCACTGTAATGACTCCACAAAAATGAAGTATATGTTTACTATGGACTCGATATTGAGTGTTCTTGAAGAGATATCGGACATCATGGATGTACGAGTGTATGCCTCGATTGCTTGGTGTATTCCAGAGTACTGGGTTCACGGGACGTAACTGCACAGTGAACATTGATGAGTGTCAGTCTCAGCCCTGCCAGCATGGCGCCACCTGTATTGACGGCATCAACCAGTTCAACTGCTCCTGTGCTCCAGGTAGAGACACGTACAGTATACAGTCAGCATCTTCCACTAGAGACCACCTCCCATCAGACCAAATATCCCTTAGGACCACCTGTGCTATAGGACCACACTGTGATTATGGCACAAATGGGAGGGTATTAGATTTAAAGTGTTGATATTGTATGTTGTTGAAGACTTCAGAACCACACTGTCCGAATATAAGGATTAAGAAGTCTTGCATTAGTGTTTAACTACCAGTTGCATTTTCTACATCACTGTCGTTTTGGTCTGATTGAATCTGTCAAACTGGAAATTATCTGACACATGATACAATAGCCGATGGACAGGCTCTTGAGGATGTAGGACAACACCAGAGCTGCAGTAAAGCTGTATGTCCTGCAGTACAACACCAGAGCTGCAGTAAAGCTGTATGTCCTGCAGTACAACACCAGAGCTGCAGTAAAGCTGTATGTCCTGTAGGACAACACCAGAGCTGTGGTAAAACTGTATAACCTGCAGTATTCCTACCACCTGGTATCAATCTGGAAGATTATTTGCGTGATAAAAAGCAAAGTTATGATCTTCAATAAGGTGTTTAGTCCCTGTACTGAAGGTATAGACAACTCTACGGCCCCTTATGGTCTCGACCATCCCTGGCCAGGTATCCTTCCAGTACCCCAATCACACAGTAACTCAGAAAATGACCACTAGGGGGAACCAGTGGGCAATCCATGAAGATGTGATGCAACTTGCCATGTAATACGTCAATTCAGAACTTAAAACCTACCCTTTTGTCACAAATAATGTGCTGTACCCAGGAGGCAGATGAATATGCAAAGAGGTAAAAGTAGCGCTCAGGCTTGGGTAGGGACGACAAAAGCCATGAGCTGTGTGATGACAGCAATTTTTCAATATGGTCTGCATTTGGTAGCCTTGCTGAAAAAATAGGCTTAAAACTAGCCCTTTTTATTGATTACAATTAATGTTATTATGCATGGTAGCAATGTACTAAATATTAAAAAATCCGTGTCTGTATTCCAAGATAGGCACGTCACATGACACGTTTTTGAAAGTAGGGTCCTGGCTGGGGACAGGTCGGGGAAACCATATGTGCAGATATACATGTATGAGGCCCCTTATATGCATTTACACGTGTATTAGGCCCCAAATGTGCATATGTACACGTATAAAGCCCTGTATTTGCATGTTTGCAGGTTTCACTGGAAAGCTGTGTCAAGTCAACATTGATGAATGTGCATCCAAACCTTGTCATAATGGAGGTCTGTGCTCGGACCTTGTCAATGCTTACAACTGTACGTGCAGAGTAAGTAACTAGCCACAGAATATCTCTCACATACACTGGATAAGGATGTGGTGATGTCAGAGATCTACCCTTCAAGCAAACAAAAAGTGAAAGTTTAATTTTCATCATTGGATACATATCATAAATTATGTCAGAGTGCACCAAGTTAAAGGTTATTGAAGTTGTCTACATCCTGCTGCCAGCAGGAACAAGAAAGGAATATTAAACAAGAGATTTTATGTAGTCATTTTTCAATGCTAACTGTATGCTCCTTTTGTTGGGTTTTTGGTGTCAGTCAAGGGAAGCTATTGTGGTAATCTGTGTGGGCAAAGGATGAATCCATGCCCTGATTGGAGTTTTTAGGTTCGAATATCTAAATATTTGTGTTAATGTAATAAAGACCCAACACTTCTGTACTGAATCAACTTCCAGGCTGGCTTCGCAGGGAGGAATTGTGAAATCAACATTGATGAATGTGCACCCAAGCCATGTGAGAATAATGCGACGTGTCTGGATGGTATCAACAAGTATACCTGTAACTGCTCAGCAGGTAGGTCTGTGGCTCAGGAAAGTGTGGTTTCAGGCTGATACTGTGCTGAATACTTTGAAGTGTTAATTCGTACGATTGATAGTATCTTATTTCCTGGCTTGCAGCAGGCCCTGTTACCTATCCCACGAACTTTATTAGAGTAAAGTATTTCATTACTGTATTTGTCCCAGTAAACAGCCATGCTTCAATAACACTTCCCTCCCCAGGTTAGATTATAAAAGGGGGTGGGGATAAGACTGAATGTGCTTATTCAACATACACTGACGTTTCTACTACTTATAATGCTCACAATGTAGATCAAAATGGAAACTACAGTTTCTGTAATTTGTAAAGTTCTAAAGTGCTCATAGGTATATCATATTGTATATCAGGCAAGGAAGAGAGCTTCAACTTCTCTCAGTATTTATTTGAAAAAAACTCCTTTCAGTATCTGGTTTACTTAGACTCAATTTTATTTGGTGAAACAGTGCTGAGTGCAATTATATATAACCGTCAGTACATTGGAAAGGTGTTGTGCAAAAGTAGTTGCAAAATATGTAGTTGAAGCAACTTCTGTCAGTGTTTGGTTCTACTTCAATTTCAAAATAGAGACAATCTCCCAAATGTGGAAGAAATTTGGATGTTTTATGACCAGAGTTGCACAAAGTGAAATCGTTCTACATTGCACAAGGATCACCTCTCCTCTACACACAGCTCACCCCCATCTTGTTGAAATTACTGTGATCTGCAGTTTTTGCCAAAGAAAAAATCATTTTTGTGGTTGCTTCAGGCTTTGAGGGCAAGAACTGTGAAGCCAACATTGATGAGTGTCTGTCCGATCCCTGCCTCAATGACGGTGAATGTGCCGACGGCATCAACTCGTACCGCTGTGCCTGCCTGCAAGGATTTACAGGTCAGGCTTTGCAGTTTATTTACATAATTATGCGGAGTACATATTTTCACATTGAAGCACCACTGCCCCATAAGCATTCCTCCAACTGTCTAGCTCAGGAAAAAAAAGTTCATTATGAATCTTGATTTCCAACTGGCACAATCTGTCTGAGGAAGAAGACCATATGTCCACAACAGACAGATTTCCTTTATACTGCAAAAGCGGGCTGGTCCTATTTAGGGATCATGTGCTGTTATCATTCTGGAAATATTAACTCCTGCTGTGATTGTGCCAATTGAAACTGATTAGTTGTGATTGAGGAGATATTCTCTTATACAAAATGTGATAATCGCTTTTTTTTTAAGTTCATGTTCACAGCTATGCTTTAGGTACCTGTTGCACACAATGTTTTTGTAACAATAAGTATGCAGCATTATTCATTTTGTTCGTAACCTGTAAGAAGTATGATTATGTCGTGCTGTTTGAGCCATTGTACTCACTAGAGCTTTATTTTTTTTATTTTATTTTTTCTCTGTTAAAATACTGATAATAGCGAGACTGTTTGTTGTGAGCTATTCTGCCCCATTACCGTCTGCCAACCTCAGTCTGGTCTGTTTGACGATTGTCACCCCTGTCGGTCTTTCAGGCACTCACTGTGAGACTGACATAGACGACTGTGCCCCTCAACCCTGTGAAAACAAGGCCACCTGCGTGGACAAAGTCAATGACTTCCTGTGTGTCTGTCCAGAAGGTTTTACAGGCCGTAATTGCTCAGTAAGTCTACCATAGAGCACTGAACGAACAAAAGTCTGGTTGTCAGGAAATGGTTGCGCTGGAGTACTGAATGTACTAAAATGTAATTTTTGGTAAATGATTGCTGTAAGCCACTGAATGTAGCAGTAAAAATATGCTTTTCAGTGAATGATTGTCATAGGGCACCAAATATACTAAAACGTGATTGCCAGTAAATTGTCAGGTCACTGAATGTACTAAAATGTGGTTTTCAGTTCATGGTTGCTATAGAAAACCAAATTTGTGAAAAATCAAGAAGCAGAATTCCCTTATCTTCATCAAGCCCCTGAGTGTCCTGGTAATAGGCTGTCAAGCGTTTGCCTTGTAGTAATAATGGTAAATGTGTGTCCGTAATAATGTGAAGCTGTCAAACATCAGTCATAGTACTGACAGTGATGTATGTGTGTCAGTAATAATGTCACGCCCATGTGTTATATCGTCCAGGGTAAGTTGCCAGGCTTCTGTGTGTCACAGAGTAACAAAGCCAAGCTGTCAAGCCCCTGGCTTTCAGAGAAATAATGGTAAGCTGTCAAGCCCCTGGCTTTCAGAAAATAAATGGTAAGCTGTCAAGCCCCTGCATGTCAAAGAGAAATAATGGTAAGCTGTCAAGCCCCTGTGTGTCACAGAGAAATAATGGTAAGCTGTCAAGCCCCTGTATGTCACAGAGAAATAATGGTAAGCTGTCAAGCCCCTGTGTGTCACAGAGAAATAATGGTATGCTGTCAAGCCCCTGTATGTCACAGAGAAATAATGGTAAGCTGTCAAGCCCCTGGCTTTCAGAAAATAAATGGTAAGCTGTCAAGCCCCTGCATGTCAAAGAGAAATAATGGTAAGCTGTCAAGCCCCTGTGTGTCACAGAGAAATAATGGTAAGCTGTCAAGCCCCTGTGTGTCACAGAGAAATAATGGTAAACTGTCAAGTCTGCAAGTGTCAAAGTATAATCATGATAACAGTAAGTTGCTTTGTGCCATAAAGGTTAAGCAGTCAATGCAAAAAGAACACAAAGCCCTTTGTTTTTGGGGTTGTCGGTCCACCCAGATGTCCGTCCGGATGTGCACATGCTCGTTACCATGATATCTACAGAATGCCTCCATGTATTTTACTCAAATTTGGCAAAATGTTTACCTTATCTGACAAGATGAACTGAGTAAATTTTAGTGTCACCGCAACCTAATTTGAGCAAATGGCAGACCCTTCAGTCAACACTTGCATTGAAGGTATGTTTAGTGTTTTCATAGGTTGTAGTGACATGCTTACTTCAGGACGAGAAGTTGCACTGTTATCTCAGTGGTATCTGTTGATCTGCCTGTCAATTCAATGGAACGTATGATCGCTTAATCATGTACATGTAAATGGAGAAACTACTGACATCCAGTGTAGACAATGTGTATTTTCTACTTGTGTTTGACAGATAAACATCGATGAGTGTGAGAGTGACCCGTGTGTCAATGGGGGCACCTGTGTGGATGGTATTGCCTCCTTTACATGTGTATGTCCAGCAGGCTACACTGGCGCCCTCTGTAGCATCAATGTGGACGAGTGTGCCAGCTTGCCCTGTCAGAATGGAGCCAACTGTACTGACCTGGTTAATGGATACATTTGCAAGTAAGCTCATTGCAACAGCTATGACGGCCCAAACACACAGGAAGCGGAACAGACAGCGCGGAGCAGAATGGAATGATAGCTTGCAGTGCGGAATTTTCCAAACACATGGGTAGAAATCGTTCTGTCTACACTGCTGCAGTATGGAACTCGCACAGAACGGAATTCCGCTCCGATTTAAAAAATGTTTGTATTTTTTCTGCTGCGGCGCTGTTCCACAAAGGTAGCTGCCAATCAGAATACAAGCTGGTTGTGTCCAAGCTAGATCTATATTCACTTTCCGCTTCAGCAACGGTCTTTTTCCGCACCTGTGTGTACGCAAAATTCCGTTCCGTTCCGCATATATTGCCTTTAATACCTGCTTCAGTTTTCAAATGCAAATACAGTAGTTTGATAATAAGGACAAAATGACTTTTTCCTGTACATCTTACAAGTAATTAAAGCCAAAGTTACATTTATTAGGGACATTGGTTTTTTTATTGTAATTCAGTGGAACCCAAAGCTACATTTACTAAGGAGAGTAGCTTTCTTATTGCAATTCAGATGAGTTGGAAGTTACATTTACTTAGGAAAGTAGCTTTCTCATTGCAATTAAGTTGAATACAAAGTTACAGTTATTAAGGACTTCAGCTTTCTTCTTGCAGTTTCAGTTAAATCCAAAGGTACATTTATTGAGGACATTAGCTTTTGAATTGCAATTTCAATTAAATCCAAAGGTACATTTATTGAGGACATTAGCTTAAATTTGTTAGTGCAATTTCAGTTGAGCCAGTCACAGCTTAGGCTTTTACCCACTCAATTCTTTTTCTCTTGTCCAAAGATAAAATGAAGTTGCAATTACTGGACTTGAAACTTTAGTTTTTGGCTTAGTCTGTTCTCTGTAATTTTGGTAGAAAATCTTGCGAAGAAAGTACCGTAACATTGTTGGCCCATAGCAATTCGTGAGAAAGTCACTATTTTTAATTTGTCTGTCTTGCAAGGAATTATTTTAACAATTAAAAGTTTGTCTGTTGGATATGATAAATATTGTCTGATACTGAGAACCAATACTTTCACTTCATCCTTCGATTGAGTATTACACCGTGTTCATGTATGAACATGGCATAGACTTGACCCAAAAGAACTGTTCTCTTCACAGATGTGCCCCAGGCTGGGAAGGTGCCAACTGCAACAAACTCATTGACAACTGTATCAGCAACCCGTGCCTCAATGGCGCCACCTGTAGGAACAAGATCAATGACTTCACCTGTACCTGTGCACCAGGTGAGCATTGAACCTGTATCATAAACTTGTGCAGCTAGATGTATACATCGTGTACATACAGTATAGAAGAGCAATGGGCAGCAAATTAAAACTGTGCTGTTCTGTATTCTAGGTTTCACCAGCAAGAACTGCAGCGTGGATATTGATGAATGTGCGTCCAGCCCGTGTCGTAACAGCGCCACCTGCCAGGACCTTGTCAATGGCTATAACTGCTCATGTGTGGAGGAGTACGTAGGAGTCCACTGTGAGAGCAAGATTGACAACTGTTTGATCAATAATACTTGTAAGAATGGCGCCACCTGTGTGGATGGCTGGAAGACACATACCTGTTTATGTGCCCCACGCTACACGGGATACGACTGCTCCAAGTGTGAGTACACATGCATACTGTCACATAGATCACTGCTCCAAGGATGAGTACCCCACACACTTTCACATAGGTCACTGCTCCAAGTGTGAGAACAAGTACATTCTGTCACATTGATCAATGCAGTGAATGCTAATTGCAACTCACTGTAAGGCCATTTGTAACCGTCCTGCCTCTGAAGCACGTGGCAGCAAAGCAGAATTATTAAGGGTTTATAACAATATCAGTGTGAGCTGTTGATGTTATAGTTAGGTCAGTGTTAAAGGGAAATTGTATCTTTGATAAGAAATATATCAAACTGCAGGCCTGTTCACAGAGATATTCCCCTCACAACATGCACACACAGAGGCAAACTGTAACTTCAGTGATCTTCTGAAAAAAATAATCTAAGATCACTTGAAATGAAAATCAAGCTAGAAATTTGTTTGTCATAACACAGACTTAGGGACCTTGGAATGAAGACCATATGTGGTTACATGGTGCAATAGTCTTGATGTGGTTACATGGTGCAATAGTCTTGATGTGCTAGTTATTTTAACTATGAAAGATTTGGCATGAATGGCAGGTTCTTTTTCAGCCAATTAAGTGATCTGATTTGTGAGACTGATCATGGGGTTACCACTGAGGGGAGGGTACTCTGTGTACCTGCACATTTGGAGTAGAGATAATAAGTTGCCTTTATGTTTGTTGCAGTAAAGACAGAAGACTTTGATTTGTTCTTCTATGGCATTAATGGTTCCATGAGCTACCCCCCGGCCTTCAATGTTGCTAACCTTGGAGCTTTCTCCATCTGCTACTGGGTGCGCTACGCTCAGGCTGGAGGGCGGGGCACCTATATGACCCTTGCACAGAGCCAGTGAGTACAGACATGTTTGGTATGATGACTGAACTGAACATAGAGAGGTTTTTCATGTCTTGAGTCTTGGTCCAGGGCTGAAGTAAAGTCAATAATACGGTGTACAGGTTTTATGTTCTTCATGGCAAATGGGTCAGAAATGAAGAGCTAAGAATATCAGAATTTGAAAGTGGACATATCGCTATAAATGAGCCTCACCATGGAATCAGGGCACATCCCATGACACTCAAACCAATGTGACAATGACACATTAGTGAGAAATTTACAATTTATTCCAATACATCAAAATCTAGTTGTAAAAGCCGCTAAATGGCCAGCCATTTGGCATGTTTTAGCTGTATGTATGCTATCCTCTGCTTGTGGCTGTTTGTGCCATGTTTAGCTGTATGTAAGCTATCCGCTGCATTTTGATGTTTATTCCATATTTTAACTGTATGTATGCTTTCCTCTACTTGTGACTTTATTCCATATTTATATGTTGATGACAATTTCTGACTCAGGGGAGGCAGCACTCTCAAGCCGATGTTAGTGTTTGATGAGAATGGTACACACGCATCAATTGGCAATGCCCCACTGACAGTGTTTGAGACTGTCAATGATGGGCGCTGGCATCACGCTTGCTTCATGTGGGCCAGTACTGGCGGCATCTGGAACTACTACAAGGATGGAGTGCTGGAGAGGTCGGGGGCGTCCTATGCCACCAATGAAGACTTCAGTCTCAGGTACACCTTTGATCACTGCCCCGCAGTGCTCAGTTATAGAGGGCTTTGTCTTTCAGTGTTGTCATTGTCACAAAGTACAGGCCTTCATCAGTGCAAGTTAAAATTGAAATGTAATGGGGCCAACTTTAACTCATTCCATACCAGTCCCTGATTTTTCCATATATTAACCTAGATTTAAGATGACAATTGGATATTTGAATTCTTCACGAAAAGAGCTTTTAGTACCAACATGCCTACAGTCCTAAGTCAGTGGGTCTGGCACTGCCTGGCAAGTCATGCTGCAGCTGCAGCATGACTCGCCAGGCAGTGCCAGAACCACTGACCAGGCCTGTGACCACAGTATGGAATGAGTTAATAAGAAATCATAATCCTTGGAGCAGTATTTCAAGGAATTGCTAATGTGTCAGTCTCCATGTGTAAGTCCCCAGCTTTGCCAGTACGTAAACACAATCTGTTCAGTGCATGCACAACAACTGAGAGAGCTCACTGTTTGAAGCATAGACTTGTTTGTAACAAATTAAAGACGATTTAAGTATGGAAATGCTCACAGTGATAGTTCTCTACTCTGATGGTGCCTATTTTAAAGGGTCCTGCATATAGCAAATTTACTGTCACATTCATAGAATAATTTGACAAATAGTAAGCTGTTATCGTCAGACAGACTTGTGCTGCTGCTGGCCTGCAGGATTTACATTGTAAATGTATTAATGAGCCCTTCATATTGTAGGCTGGTACTGCTCTTAGGTCAGCGAGTAGGACACTTTGGAAACGACCACCAGTTCACAGGAGAACTCAGCCGTGTTAACATGTACAACCGCTTCATGGACCAAGCTACCGTAAGTCGGATGGCTCAGAACTGTTCAGCCTACAAACCCATGGGTGAGCTGAGGATGTGGGTGGAATTTGACACTCATTTGCATAATGACGTGCTGAAGGTTGAACCAGCCATCTGTGGGGGCTCCAACTGTACCCCTGGTTACCGGGGCAGCTTGTGCGACATCAAGATAGGTATAACCAATGCTGTTATTGTTATTATTATTCCGCCACTGGAGACTACGGTGACACCTTGTCCTTCCCTCTGTTTTCTGGCAGCTCTGCCAGACCTCATTTCCTGTGCCATTACACTGACACATACCAGATTTGGTGTTACACTAATTCATAGAATTGGGCATGTCACATTCACACACTGAAAGTGGGCCACTGTATCCTTGACCTTTGACCCTCCATAATGTTTTAGATTGTATAGCAAGAGGTACCCTATAACATAACATACTGTAAATGTACTTATTTTCGGGTGTATAAATTTTCACGTTTTTTTGCATTTCAGGCATTTCACTGAATTTTAATTTTGCCATTTTGAACATAATTCCTGTCAGATCAATGTTAAAATACTATTTCACTGTTATTTAATTTTCACTGGTTTTTGCCATCAATAAAATAAACAAAGTAGATAGAAAGTGAAATAAAAACAATTTACAGTAACATTGACCCATTAATATTGTGACCTTGACCTTTGACCACAAAGTTTAAGATTGTATGGACATATTTCTGATAAAATAACACCTTCAGGTACATGTACCTGAAGCTTTGGTGTTTTGACACTTCCCCAAATATGTTTGTGTCACATACCAAAATAAGCCTGCTGTGAGCTTGACCTTGGCCTTTGACCCCCCTCCTTCACCACACCCCCTGAAAGTAAGTTTTTGTGTGTCTAGGCCAAATTTCCTTTTCCATAATACCAACGGGTACCAAGTCTGGTGTTGGGACTCTTCATAGGAGAGGTTGCTGTGGCAGCCAAAATAGGCCTGTTGTGAACTTGACCTTTGCCCCCCCCCCCCCCCCCCCCAAATAAAAGCTTAGGCTGTCCAAGCCGTATTTCCTGTACCATAACGCCTGCAGTTACCAAATGTGGTGTGTGGACATTTAATAGGTGGGGGACAACCTAGTGCAATGAAATCCTTGATCCTGTTATTATTATTAGTTTTACTACTACTTTTACACAATGCAGCAAGAGGGATGGATCTGATCATGCATTCATTTGTTCCTATTAGAAAGTTTTTCAGCTTGTTACATGTGGCCAAACCCTATTGACATTAAAAATATTTTTGTCTTGGCTGAACAAATAGAATTGACCTGCTCTTGACAGTGAACTGTTTGTCCAATCATCAGGAATGATCACAAATCTATCTGTAAATAGGTTGCACATTTTAGTGTGTCAAAATCATAACATTTTGTGGTTAGAGTTGCTTTTATGCCTTTGTCTAACAGACAGTTTTCCATCAAATATTTTTATCTACATTTTATAAATAGTATCAAAATAATAAAATATTGTAGTTACAGTCTCTTTTGTGCCTTTGTCTTACAGACAAGATTCCTCCAAATATTTTGTTCTGCCCCAATGAGACCCGTGTTGTCAACGCCACGAGTCGCCTCGTCATGGCCAACTGGACAGAACCCATATTCACAGACAATGTTGGTGTTGTAAATGTCACCCAGACTCACAGAATTGGTAAGTGTAGAAGCCCAGGAACCTTAAAAAGAGCATGAACAGAAATGACTGAATGACACTGTAGGGTGTGTTCATATGAAATCTTGACACAGGCCAGAATACACCTTAAGCTGAAAATGTGGGATATTGATGTTGACTTATGGGTAGTAGTTGAGGATAAAAAAAATGTGTGAATGAAAGATCAGAAAATGGGATTTTAAGCATTGAGAAGGCTAGGAAGTGGAAAGAAGGAGACAGGTGAACATGTAAACACCTTGTAAATGAAGAGGCAGAAGTACATACACATGTAAACAGCTTGTAAATGAAGAGGCAGAAGTACATGTACATGTAAACACCTTGTAAATCAAGAGACAGGTGTACATACACATGTAAACACCTTGTAAATGAAGAGGCAGAAGTACATGTACATGTAAACACCTTCCAAATCAAGAGGCAGGTGTACATACACATGTAAACACCTTGTAAATGAAGGGGCAGAAGTACATGTACATGTAAACACCTTGTAAATCAAGAGAAAGGTGTACATATACATGTAAATATCTTTTAGTCATCAGAAACCAGGTGTTTTTGTAAATGTAAATACCTTGTAAATCAGGAGATCAGTGTTTTATACGTGTAAACACCTTATAAATCAAGAGATATGAGTACTGGTGCATTTAAATAACCAGTAGATCTGGAGACAGCTGTTTTTGTACTTGTAAACACCTTGTAAATCAAGAGACAGTAGTACATGTACAGATAAATACCATGTAAATCAGGACATACATGTAAATACCTTAAAAGTTGTAAATTTAAATCAGACACCAGTAATGCGAAAAATAAATGTTGAGCATCTCAGACTGACTGACATTTTTGGTCTCTGACAAAAGATACATGTACTATATTTCTTACAAGTGCTGCTAAATTTCCTAGCAATTAAATTGCTTGAGAAACTTAATGCAAATTATATATGAATGGCCTAAAATAGAAATTTTACATTATTGATAGAATTGATTTTGTCCAAAATGGCAAGTGGTGTGTTGTTCTGTAAATAGCTTCTTTGTGCGAGTGTCATAAAGTTCAAGAAGCCTCGGTTTCTTTCAGGCCAGACACTGTCCTATGGGGAGTACTTCGTGGAGTACACAGGCTACGATGCAGAGGGCAACTCAGCCACCTGTAGCTTCAGAGTCTACGTCATACGTAAGTACCAGCACTGCTGGCACCATGGGGTAAATATGTTACTGTGACATGTTTACCCCGTTGTGCCAGCAGTGACATGTTTACCCCATTGTGCCAGCAGTGACATGTTTACCCTGTTGTGCCAACAGTGACGTGTTTACCCCCTTGTGCCAACAGTGACATGTTTAACCAGTTGTGCCAGCAGCGACGTGTTTACCCCGTTATGCCAGCAGTAGCAATCGCGCATCAATTATTGCCACTATACAATTTTTTCAACAAGCAGAAATTTTTGCACATTTCACTTTTGCGTGTGCAATAAGTGTTCAAATAGCGCAAAATTCAGTTGAGTGCGAAAATTTCTGGAAGTACATTAGTTTGTGCCTAGACCACCATGTAGGTCTTCATAAAGTAAGAAGATTCATTGCAAGTTGACGTGTCTGCTACTGGATGGTCTGTATTGTACAGATAGGGGTCCAGTGGCTGTAGTTGTCCAGTTTATACTGGTACAACGTGCATTGTGTGCTGTAACTGCCTGATAACTTTATGATGCACGTGCATTGTGTGCTGTAACTGCCTGATAACTTTATGATGCACGTGTGTTGTGTGCTCTAACTGCCTGATAACTTTATGATGCACGTGTGTTGTGTGCTGTCATTGCCTGATGACTTGTGTATATAATGCGTATGCTTGCAGCATTTGACTGTGTTCAGCCTCCACCACCAGAGAAGGGGCTGGCTGCCTTCAACTGGTGGACCTTTGGCCAGTATGCACGCATTGCCTGTATTGACACAGTCAACTATGACTTCGTGGAGTTCCCGCCACCATTCTACAAGTGTGGGCAAGAAGGCTTCTGGGACCCGCCACGTGGCAGCCCCTTCAAGTTCCCTGCCTGTGCTGGTGAGCTTTTACTTGCAATCTGAATTATTGCCAGTTCAGACTTAAGCACATTGTAATAACATCGAAGGGGTTATGTGAGATATATTTTCATGGTAAATTGATTTATTATGCCCCCACCCTAATGGAGGAGGGGCATATAGACATCCCTTTTTCCGTGTGTCCTTGCGGCCGCATTTCGTGTCCAGGCAATAATTCGCTTGTCCTTCAACACATTCTATCTAGAGACAAGAGTGTCATGTTTAAAAGTAGGTCAGTATGCCAAGTATCTGGGTCACAGTGATGGCCTATTTTTATTGACAGCGGTCATTCCCAAATGAGACCTGTCATTAGCAAGGTTATAAATGAGGTGGGGGGGGAGGCATGGATCGAGCAATCTCTAATTGCATTTTAATTGAGATATATTTTCAGGGCTTCCAATTGTTTGGGAATTTTTTTTTATTTTCCCAGCAAAACCAAGGTATTCAGAATCAAACCTCATTTTTCTGACAAAAATGTAAAGTTGATGTATATTTTGTTTGAGTACAAATTTAAAGTGCAAATTTTCTGTTATTTATTCTAATTTATGCCTTGTCTACTAAGATGTGAAAAAAAGTACAGTGTCTGGGGAGTGTAACTGGGTGCTCTAGCTCGAGTCACATTTTTTAACTTTAATTTCAGCTTTGTACCCACCGCTGCCAGGCATAGGAGGCAGTCTGACAACCTCCACCACCTTGCCCTGTACGGACAAACGCAGAGACGAGCTCAAGCAGACTTTTATCAATGTGATGAACAGTGTCAATGCTCAGTTCAACCTGTGTGGAGGACCCTGCGACTACTCCGACGTGGCAGTCAAGTGTGATGGACAGACAAACCGTAGAAAGAGGCAGGCCAACAACTTGCTCACTGTGGACTTCAGCATCCCTGTTAATAAGTAGGTACATTCACAGAGTTGACGCCCAAAAATAATTTATTTGTCCATTTTAATCTGTAAAAGACTTCATATTGACTAGATTAGTTAATTATAATCGCAAATTATAGTTTCCATGGCAAATGACAGACGATACACCCAATGGGCTCTATATGCAGGGAGTTCAGTGATTTGTTGACAGTAGCCTATCCAGCACTGTTATGATGCCAGAACTCAACAAAGAATGACAACAATGATATAACTTTAACAAAAACAATACATTAACAATCAAAATCAGTACAAAGTAGGTAAACTTATCTCCGCTGGAATGTCAATAGTTAAACAGTCTTAGGTAAATCCTAATCCCTGGTGAGATTACCCACAGGTAGTGTCCCACAGTTCCAAGTCCTATGACATGGTGCCAAATGATCTGGTACAAATCCCACAGAGGTGCAGTTTGGTTCCAAAGTATTACAAGTAACACCAAATGTACCAGTCTACTCAAAGATACTGTCCACACTCCATAGGTACTAACAATAGCTCACAGTCCCACTGGCTTGTAGTCACACAGCTTCTGTCAGATCTTTCTAAATCCTCTCTCCAGTCAGGAAAATAGCTGCTTATATATATATATATATATATATATGTATATATATACCATTATTCCAGAGTTTTCCAATTAGTCACACATCCCAGTGCACTGAGTGAGACCTGTCTCTGATCTTTCTAGATCACCTCCAAAATGTGTATAGAGAGTACAGTGAAATGAGTCATATGAATGTAGGTCAACACTTTGTTTACCAGCTGCCTGAGAGTCGTCCCAACAAAGCAGGCTAACTCTGTGACATGGTACACACTCAATGAGTACAGTGACCTCTAAAATCAAAACCAGGCAGACCCACATTCATAACAAGTACCTTCAAACTGAAACCATTAAATAGGGACTTTGTCCACTTATCTAGGGCCTTTGCGCCCAAACTGGCCCTGTGATGATGCAGATGATGCGTGATAACAAGCATGACGGCATGGTTTGGGATGGAGAAGGCTTCTGTGATGATTTACTGTGATCATGGGGGAAAAAACAAGGAAAGTTTTGTAAATCCTATCTGCTTCAGTATTTCATTGTCACAATATGAAAAGGTGAACAGAGCTAATAAGGCATTGAAAATTTTGAGTGGTTAAGGATCAGTCCTGGTTTCTCCACAAATCAGATTCTTTGTTATTTTTCCCAGGTCCCCAGAACATGCCAGCCCCACCTGCAAGGATGCATTCTTGTGTATTCTTCTGTGGTGCTATAAACAGTGATGTGCTATAAACAGTGATGTGCTATAAACAGTGATGTGCTGCGGAGAACTCTATAACTAAGCAGATGTTAACCCTTTCAGTGCCAATATGACTAAAGTTGATCTATTCAAGTCAAACTTGTCTGAATTATCATTAGGATCCCAGATTCGTATTTTTTGTAAAAAAAACTTTCATTCAATTACCAGTGGACCTATAGTTCCAAGGAGAATATCCCAGGTCAACAGCTTTATTAATCATAGAGTCAATGATTTTTTTAATGCATCAATATTGTAAAGAAGTCGACTGGGCAAGTGTAGTGTCAAGCTGGAATGCCTGTTTATCATACCGACCAAAAAATCACTAGACTGTTTTTGACCTTATTGGGTCTCGTCAGTGGCTGATCTGTAATGGATTTGGTGCCTTTATATACTATATGGTACAACCGGCCTTAGTAACTATGTTACATAAAAAGCTTGACGCTGGATAGTTTTCTTCATGTCATAAACTCCAATTGCCAGGTTTGGCATGTTGAACTGTGGGTGTAGATTCAAGTGAAAATTTCATGTAATTGTAAATGTGAATTGACTGCTGTTAGGGAACGCTGGGGTTTCCCTTACTGGTATCCCCCATGAGAGGAAATTCTAACTGGGACATTCTTCACATGAAAACCAATCAGTATTGTAGACAAGTCTCGTCAGAATAGCTGCCCTCAGGAAAGCATTTGACTGCAGTCATAATTCAATGGATAAAAGGTTAATATATTGCAAGGCTTAGATGACATTCATGATTATTGTATTTGTGTCTTTTTGCCCAGAACCACTTCCTAGTAGTCAATATCCTATTCCGCAGTCCGAACTCTTTACTCTCCATAAGCTAACCTGTCCCTGTCTAACCTATATACATATGGAATTACTATTGTCCATATTGCACACGTTCCTCTGTGAGACACCAGGCCTGTGTGCGGCCAGTGGTGCCATTGTCCGTATCAGGCCTACCACGCATATCGCCACATTTTGTCACAAAAAATGTCATTTTGTTTGCATCTGTGTTTCAAAATGCACATTTTAAAGTCCTGAAATTTGAATGACTAATCCTTCATTACATTGTAAACTCCTTGCAGCAGATCACAGATATTAGTCTCTATTGATCATTGTCTCGCCAGCATCATCTGTTGGCGAGACTAAGCACTCACTTTCCATCCGTCTGTCTGTCCATCGATAAAAAACTTTGGAGTGGCATTATTTCACTAAGTACACTGAGTAGGGCTTTCGTACTTGGGTAAATGGCTCATAGTGATGGTCACTACAGATTTTGTACCATCACTGTCATACTTCATTGGTTACATCATGCTTGAATGAGCATTGTAGAAAAACTTCAGAGTGGCTTGAATTATGCTAGCGATACATTCATGCCTGCCGGGCATGGCTCTGGTTTGAAGGAAGTGGTTACATTGTAAACTTCCAGCTGTAGATCACAGATATTACCCTGAGCTGATTTGAAGGAAGTGGTTACATTGTAAACTTCCAGCAGCAGATCAGATATTACTGCCTGAATTATTGTCAACAGTGTACCTTTCAGTTTGTCGAAGACTTTTTGTCAAGAGATTAATGTCACTAGCTGTATTATCTTTCAACTAGTTTGTGAGAATCTGCTGAGTTTTATATATTAGTCCCACTTCCTTCCAATCTTTTGACAAAAAAAGTTGACAACAATGTGTAAATCACACACTTATCCTGGATGGACCTACAATGGTCAGGTTGACCCTTTTTGGCAAGATACCCCCTCAGCAAAGTGACGGCTCACTTTATATCAATATAAACTTTGTAGTGTCAGGTGACCCTTGGTTTTAAAAATACTGTCCATGTCCTCCACAGTACAGTCAGGAAATAGCTTTCTAGCAGAAAACTGGCTGTTGTCTGTCACTGCCAGTTTACAGTTCACAACACACTGACACAAGCAAGCCCTACATCCTGGTAAAACGTGCCTGGATGAGTGATGTCATGCATTGCAAGTGTGATGTCATGCATGGTGCCTGGATGAGTGATGTCATGCATTGCCTGCCTGTGACAAAGCATGCAATCTTGCTGTGCTATATAGGGTTAGACAACCCCTGGTCGCATGATGCAAATCTTCTGGTCTAATTAGCTTAGCTGTATCCACCATACGATATTATAGAAATACTAACTTTTGCAGAGTGCAGTATACCTTTACTGAGGTTCATGTAACTGCATATTGTAGTCCCACTCACAATATAATATCTTGCACCCTATGGGTGGTGATCAAGTGTCAAGTCAAAATGTGTTTTACATGTTGCTGCACAGACCTGTATGGAGTGAGGTCTGCATGTGAAGTCTTGCCATTTTCAGGACATCAGTGGGTGTGGACAACACAACGCTGTCTCCAGGAGAACTGGTGGAGCAGACAGCTAAGAATGGCTCTTTCAATCAAGGTGGCTTCACCGTGGACAAAAATGGCATCAATGTGCAGGATCAGACCAAGTGTGCTGCAGGGCAGGTGCTTAACTTCAACAACAAGTGTGGTGAGTGGATGACCCTGTTTTCAAATCAGCCATATAGTTGCCAGTATGATCTGTGGTAAGTGCAGCACTGTCCTGTACTGTGTATAGTTGCCACTATCAAGGTCTGTGGTACGTGCAGCACTGTTCTGTACAGTATATAGTTGCCACTATCAAGTGCAGCACTGTCCTGTACAGTGTATAGTTGCCACTATCAAGGTCTGTGGCAACTGCAGCACTGTCCTGTACAGTCTATAGTTGCCAATATGATCTGTGGTAAGTGCAGCACTGTCCTGTACAGTATATAGCTACCACTATCAAGGTCTGTGGTAAGTACAGCACTGTCCTGTACAGTATATAGCTACCACTATCAAGGTCTGTGGTAAGTACAGCACTGTCCTGTACAGTATATAGTTGCCACTATCAAGGTCTGTGGTAAATACAGCACTGTCTTGTACAGTGTATAGTTGCCACTATCAAGGTCTGTGGTAAGTGCAGCACTGTCCTGTACAGTGTATAGTTGCCACTATCAAGGTCTGTGGTAAGTGCAGCACTGTCCTGTACAGTGTATAGTTGCCACTATCAAGGTCTGTGGTGAGTGCAGCACTGTTCTGTACAGTGTATAGTTGCCACTATCAAGGTCTGTGGTAAGTTCAGCACTGTCCTGTACAGTGTATAGTTGCCACTATCAAGGTCTGTGGTAAGTACAGCACTGTCCTGTACAGTGTATAGTTGCCACTATCAAGGTCTGTGGTAAGTACAGCACTGTCCTGTACAGTGTATAGTTGCCACTATCAAGGTCTGTGGTAAGTACAGCACTGTCCTGTACAGTGCTTCCCTATAGGGCCCTGTCACTACAGACCTCTGTCTGAAGTCTGCTCTTTTCATGCAGAATGCATGGCATTTCATCCCTGTCAAGACACCTTGAACTCTTTTATGGCTAGTGTGCAGATTGATTCAAAGGCTTTTCTAGCCACTTTGGGCCATTGAACCCTGATCACACCAAGTAAAGGGCTCAGATGGGCCATTCTTTTTGCCCTGAAATTTGAGGCACACTTGAAAGACCTTTGTATGAGGATTTGAAAGTGAATCATTATGATTCATAAGAAAACAACTTTAAAGGCCCATGTTCGTAATTATTTGATCCAAAGGGTTTCAGACCCACATTTGTATTGTTTTGCATCCAAAGGGTTAATTTTAGGCCCACTTTTGTATCGATATGCTGCAAAGATTTAAAGGCCACTGTTGTGCCATGGGGTTGGTCTGCTGGGATGCAGTAGACTTGTGTCGTGTTGCTGGTATGCCACACTTGCACTCATGCTTTAATCCATGGCGCACCAGCATTAAAATGTATGCGAATCCAAACTGAATTCTGATGGCAAGTCATGCCAATATTGCATTGAATTTATTCAGAAATTTAATTTAAAGATCCTGTACATAATAATATTCACAAAAAGGAGTGTGAATTCTTTATTTGGTTGGTAGTTAAATACAAAGCCTACAGTAAAATGGAAGATGATTTACATTTTTTGATAATTTAAAAGAATATGTAAAAAAAAACAAACAAAAAAAAAAAGACAACCCACAAACATTAGTGGAGATGTTGAGGTGTTACAGTCAGACTGTGTGTGTTTTATGGCTGCAGTGGCCTGCCCAGTGGGTACATATCATACAGTCGTCAACAACACCAAGACCTGCGTAGCCTGTGACAAGGGTTTCTACAACAACCAGGAGGGCCGCAGCACTTGCCTGGCGTGCCCTAGTGGTATGACCACTGAGGGTGAGGGTGCCGTCAACCAGACAGAGTGTTTTGGTGAGTGTTCATGTGCATGAAATGATTAAAATGGTGGTGATACAGGTCTGGGAGACTGGTTGATGTGCAGGCGGATCAGTGAGACATAGTAATGGCAGGCTAGCGCCAGCTGAAAAAAGGGCCATGAAGCTAGACAAGACTGACTCAAGCTGATCAGGAGGACATGGTGTTATACAGGACTGACTCAAGCTGATCATGAAGACATGGTACTAGACAAAACTGACTCAAGCTGATCACAGAGACATGGTGCCAGACAGGACTGACTCAAGCTGATCACAGAGACATGGTGTTATACAGGACTGACTCAAGCTGATCATGAAGACATGGTGTTAGATAAGACTGACTGAAGCTGACCAATGAAACATAAGCTGATCAAGGAAATATAGTGATGTCTGGCTGGTATAGGTTGACCATTAAGATACTCATATACTGGTATCTTAAGGTGATGGGTTAGTGAAATATTTCATGCCCTGGCCAGAAGTATAGGAGACTTGATAGGCTGCATAGTGGAGCATTTCATGCCCAGACAGGTAAAAACTGCTGGGGCTAAAAATACCCACTGCACAGGTAGAGACATGTCTATACACAGGCATGGACTGTGCAAGACAGAAGTGACTCTGAGAGAGAAGTCTACACCACTAACAGAGACTGAAACTGTGTGAGATAGAAGTCTTTACCACAGACGGAGACTGTGAGAGAGACATCTGTACCACAGGCAGAGACTGTGTGAGACAAAAGCCTACACCACAGATAAAGACTGTTAGACAGGAGTCTAAACCTCAGATAAAAATTGTTAGACAGACGTCGACACGACATATAGAGACTGTGAGACACAGGTTTACTCTCAGAAACAGACTGTGTCAGACAAAAGTCTGCATCACTGATAGAGACTGTGTGAGAGAGAAGTGGTGTATTGGACAATGATGTATTAAAGGAGGGCACTCATTACGTTGTATTTTAAGTGTTTTGGGAACTTCATGTCAGGCACTTACCACATGTAAAATGGTTTAGTTATATTTTATTCCATATTTCTAAAATCTGCATTTTAATGTTGCTGAAATCAGCTTTACCTGTCAAATTACCGGAAGCGGCAAACCTATGGAAGATCATGGCGATTTTCGCGGATCACGGGAGTCCTACTTCTGCACCTAGTTTTTTTTACTTGATGAGAATAAACTCCTAGTTTCAAATTGAAGTGGTCGGAAATGTAACGAAAACTAATAATATATGTCAATGTATATGCAGCAGTTGTTTAAAACTGTTTTTAATAACTCGTTTTAGCGAGAAAAAAGCAACGTTTACGAGTCACGATATGTCACGTCTTTCCTCGCGCGATCTTGGACATATTTATAGCCAAATTTGGAAACAGCGGTATTCTGCAGCCTTCTACACCTCCGTGCTGTAGAGAGTTCCAAGTTTTTCATTGACTGCGAACAGACGAAAATGCCAAGGTGTGTTTCGTGCGGTGGCACAGCCACCGAATATCCAGAAAGATATTTTCATTCTTGGCCAAAAGACACATCATTAGCAGATAAATGGAATGCTATTATGAAAATCCCAGAAGAAGTATTGGCAGCATACAAAAGCACGAAGTTGTGTTCAGCGCACTTCAAGCTGCGTGACGAATACCGATCGTTTGATAACTCCCGGAGCTCATATTATCGCTCACGTTACACGGTCACGATTTACGACCGATTATCATGAACGGAGTAAATACATTGATAAATAATGATTGATTTGATTGAAACACATAACATATGCATATTCTTTACGTCGATAAGGACCTCGGAAACAATTTTCATAATTTGAAGTGGCTTTGTGTTGAACAATGATCATGGTGCGCTTGGCTTCGTAATCAACCGATGGCTATGATTGGCCAGTTGTATAGTCGCTTCTAATTGGTCCGACATCTCGACTGGCTTCGCGTAATGGTGAACTGCTGGTAATGTGGGGGTTTTAATATTTGGCAGTAAACATGGGAAATTTGTGAAAATTAATAAAATGAACATCAGATATGAAATCCTGATGAAAAATCCTTTCCAGTGATGTATAATACAACGTAAGGAGTGCCTTCCTTTAAACCTTCCTCTGCTATTTATTTTTGGGGTTTATTTGTCTGTCACGCTGAATTTAATCTTGGGATCGCCCCACAAACACGATCTTCAACGCATCCACATCGATATTTATTTAGATAAACAGACATTGTATGCTCATTTCTGGTCAAACAAGCTTCGTAGTTTTCCCTGCAGAAACAAATTTGTTTCATGAATGTGACAATTTATTCATTCAGACTTTTAAATAAACATCTAATCAATTGTTTTCGGAACATTTGCAGATAAAAATTTGCAAAACAGCGTTGAAATTGCGTATTTTGCGGCCTCAAACTTCATACGATTCCCTTGCCGGTTCTAGGCATGTTTGGCATCAATGGAAACGTCAGAAGCTTGTCAATATCATCACGCTGCTTTTCTATTGGCTTAATTTTTTATTCCCGCCCACAAAACATTGTCATCTTGCATAAATTTACAATCTCAGAGGTAAAAATGTAAGAACAGAAGCAAGCGAGATTCTCATCCTGTTCGGGCGCTGATTGGCTGAAACCATGCAAATAAGTTTTGCACGTGGTCAAGCATGCGAACTGCACACTTTCAACAAACAAGCATGGTGAATGCGATCACTCAAGCCAACAGTACTTTTTTGTTTTCGTGTCACATAAGTACCGAAATTTAGTGACATATTGATGGTACATATTTTGAAAACATTCAGAACATCCCTGGTGAACCGCTGAAAGAAATTCAGAGTGGAAACGGCTTGCAATCGATGTTTAAATGGGCAGCTCGTGCACCAGTATGCATTGTCAATCAATCTGCGTGATGGTCCGTACTGAATAAAATCTCTGTGTGTTGGTTTTTTCGCATAGATACCGCAATATTTAGATGATTTTGGCACTATTACTCAATAGTTGCAGTGGAAACCATTTAATATGTTGTACATCTGCAGGAGAATGCTGCAGGTTGCCATATCTCTGTATGCACACTGAAGTTGTTCTTCAGCATGTACTGCATTGGGCGGATAAACTCGCCTGCAGTGTGGGAGAAGCAAATATCTTTGGGGGGATTTTCTTGCCTACAGCAGAGGAAGGGCTAAGGGGCCATCTGTAAAGCTCTTTTGCAGTATAAATTGAAAGATTAGGTACCAATCTACAATACAGCCAAATGTTGAGTTTGAAAAATGTCAATTTTTATGAGAATTTTGGAGCTAAACAAATCACGGTTTTTGGTCAAACACCCACATGGTTTTGCATTTACAGCAGAATGTAAATGAGCTGTCAGTCAGACTTGAGTCTGATGGGCAATGGGAAGTGATCCAGGTGCTCATTGGTTGGGGAGAACAGTGGGCCAGGGAGAGAACAATGGACCAGTGGGTTAGGGAGAGAACAATGGGCACTCCAAATCTGTCATTTTAGTGACTGAAACCAGCTACAGTGGTACCTGCTATTTAAAACCATCCTTAAAGCCAGACAAAAGTGGTCACATATGGCAGGTGGTCTTTCACTGCAGGTGAGCTTACAAAGAAATTGAAGGCCATTGTCTTGAAATGGCGGTCTTAAAAACTAGTTCGGTCTTTCACGAGAGGTGGTCTTTAGAGCAGGTACCACTGTATTAGAAAACCACATCTTTGTGATATTCTCCTGGAAAAACTTTCAAGATTCCTTTTTACCCCTTGGCCCATAAGGCCAGAGGGGTATTGTCATCACCTGCATGTCTGTCTGTCTGTCTATGCCTTGTTAACGCCATATCTCCCAAAATACTCACTTTACAGAGACCAAATTTTTTTCATCAGGTCAATAAGATGCTTCAGGTGCCTATTGAAAAGTAGGTCACTAGGTCTTATATTTAGGTCACAGTACTACATTGCAGAAGAGAACAGCATTAACACAATATCCTAAAAATATTGAAAGTAGCTTCATCAATATAGTAGAGCAATAACTCTGCGTTCTCTCATTGACCGCCATGTGGCGCTGCGGACAGCTTTCATCCGGGTATTCAATAGCGGGTCAACCTGAGTAGCGTCGCATACTATGATGTGTTAACGCATGGTGCAAACTGAGTGCTTTTCTTGGCGAATCAAATAACCAAGCGTAACTCATAATCATGATAATGTTATCATTAATAAATACTTTTTGTAGAAAGTAATGCAATCAAAGAATCAACCCAATACACATTGTTGTCACATTTGATTTTAATTTTCATTTAACTTTTAACGCTACCTGCCGACCCCCCCCCCCCCCACACACACACACCCACTTACATACAGTAACACTGTAAAACTTGGGAATTCATCTAGAATAACATATTCTGATGAGGTTGTCTATTTGTCTTTATTTTGACACAATGACAACACACCCGGCAAATAAAATACAATCAACTTCTTAAAAGGCGATGACCAATGTTGTTTTATCCTACTCGATCCTCCATTATCGCCCATGATGAACCAGGTCACATTAAATCCTTGCAACAGGAGTCTCACGAAATCCTCATGCTGTTGAGTCCATACTATGTGCTATGTCGATAATTTGTTATATGTGATCATTGCATTATCTTAATAAATGTTGAAGAATATTCTTTATTATTGCATTTCTTTCAACCATTCACATAGTCGTGTGGGGCTACGCAGGAATGTAACAAGCAGAATGCGGTTCCCGGTCACCGCGGTTCAAATGGATTTTTTACTTTTTTTAACACAACATATGAACAAATGCATTCATGCTCTGCTATAATACAATCTTATCTTTTGTGTGTGTAAAATTTATTAGCAGATATTACGTGAAAAGGAACATTTTTGGCACTTTGATTGCCGATACGTACAATGTTATCACAGTGTTTGCAAATCCGCCAAGACCAATGTTCACCCGCAGGCGAGTACCCGGATGAAAGCGATGACTCGCGCCGTGCAGTGGAGGTTTCTGGAAACTTTAGAAACTGCCCTTCCCTATTATTTATGACAGTTGGTCCTAAGGATGCCTCAGATGCCTATTTAAAACTAGGTCACTGGGTTACATGTTTAGGTCACAGTGCTGCATTGAAGAAAAATGGCCATACCATGATATTTTCAAATATTAAATTACTTGTTGCAGCAGCACCAATTATTTATGACAGTTGGTCCTAAGGATTCCTCAGACACCTAGTGAAAACTAGGTCACTGGGTCATATATTTAGGTCACAGTGCTGCATTAAAGAAAAATGGCCTTGCCATGATATCTCTGCTCATTGCATTTTGCAACAAAGCTTTGTCATTAGGTCAAACCGAAGTAACCTTGACCTACTGGATGGGTATTGTCGTCACTTACGCATCTGTCCATCTGTCCTGGCTGAGGGTTCGCGGTCATTGATCAGCTTCTAGTTAACATGATTAAACATAGATTCAAAAGGTATGTTTTAATGATAACACATCAAAAGTATAGTATTATAAGAGTACTTCTCACGAGACTTGTAGGACGCATTTACTTTGAAAAATGTCAGAATATTTATATACCCGGGTTCAATTTCCCTTGGCTACAGAAATTAAATAATCACACAAGCAATTAAATAACATTTCATAATTTATTCGTCGAAAAAACACAAAAATCGGATTCCCTAAGAGTGGATATTCGGTATGGCACACTACGAGTGTCAACCGTGATCCATTGGCCTTTCGATGAGCAAAGCTATTATATAATACAACACCAGAGGGATCGCTAATATAGGTGGATCTCAGGTTGTCCCAGCCGGCAATAATTATAAACCCTCGGACATGCGGACTAACCTATAAAACAGAAATTTCAAATGAATTTCATGCAGTAATTCACACCGATCTCAACCACTCCCTGCCTTTGCAACAGCCTTGGGTATGTGTGCTCTCGCCAATGACCCAATTTTTCATCTTCATAACCTTTTTTTGTTTGAGGGGTCCAAAGTGAGTATAAAGGGTTCAAATGGATATATATTGGGAAAACCAGAATAAAGAGATGATTTATTCATTTACAATTGCAGAAATAAGGATTTTGATTTGAAGAAAATGATAGGACAGTACCAGATGATATCGCCCCCTATAAGCAGAATGAAGCAAATTTTAGTTAGGTCTGTCACCCACAGATGTCACTTACGAAGCAACCACCATGCTCATAGTGACCAACATGCTGATAGTGACCAATACAGGCTATAGAGACAGCTAGAATTTCCATTGGAAATTTATATATGTAAACTTAGTAACGTCATAAAGTTATGTCAGTTACACAAGTATCAATCAGAGGGAGGGAGTTCATTTTCTACAATGGCCAGTTTACTGCTCCGAGAGAGCCAATTTGACTTAACTTGCATTTTCTTCACAATTCTAATTTTTGTCCGACTTCTCAGAGCTTTTCAAGAGATTGCTCATAAGTGGTTTAACAGATTTTGATGAAATAAAAAGCTACTGAAAATATACATTCTTGCTTAGGAGCGGAATGTGACTTTTGTGGATGTTTTTATTTTGTGTAGTAGTTTTTTTGTTTTTTTTGTTTTTGATGTTGAATTATGCAAAATGGAAAATTGAAACCGTGCCTCTTTATAAATTGAAAAAAAAAATGGTTCCTTTTGCTTTTAAAGCAAAACTAGAGAACTGTTCCTGGACATTACATCAAAGTTTTATTATACCAAATCTGAAGATTTTATGTTAAATATTAATGTTTGTAGGCCCAGAAAACCTCTGAAGTGGACCCCTTTGGAATATTATGTGGCCTATCACCACAAATAACAAGAAAATGAGGATTTTTTTGTTTACATAAAAAAGTAAAGATTAGTATCAAAAAGAAAGTGTATGGTTGGGGGGGGGGGGGATAACGGCAATATTTTAGAAAGGAGAGTAGAATAAGAAGATACAGGTGTCAGAATGGGCTTTGAGCTTTAAGCTTCTTTCTTGTTCAACGTGAAAAGCCTCCATCCTGTATCAGTTGTAAAAAGGTACATGAGAAACTCACATTACTTTTGTATGGCCTGTGGCAAGTCAAGAAACAAAAAAAAAAAAATCTGTGCTTTTTAACTTGTTTTATTTGTAGCTAACTGTGTGTTGGGCAGTTACTATGACTTCCGCTCGGCCAGCTGTGAGACGTGTGCCCTGGGGTACTACCAGGATGAGCTGGGGCAGAGCAGCTGTAAGTCCTGTGGCAATGGGCAGACCACCAAGGCACCGGGGGCCACAGCTGCCACAGATTGCACCGGTAAGGTCACACTAACCTCTGACCTCTGGGTACAACCCACAGGGGGGGATGTGTCGGCACAACTATGCTCAGGTCTTGTCACCCTTCACTTCTTGACTCAGATAATGAAATGTTACACTTATGGACTTGTTTGAGCAGTCAAGATAATGAAATGTTGCATGGGTGGACTTGTTTGAGCAGTCAAGATAATAAAATGTTATATGGGTGGACTTGTTTGAATAGTCAAAATAATGAAATGTAACATGGCTGGACCAGTTTGAATAGTCAAGATAATGAAATGTTACATGGTTGGACCAGTTTGAATAGTCAAGATAATGAAATGTTACATGGGTGGACTTGTTTGAGTAGTCAAGATAATGAAATGTTGCATGGGTGGACTTGTTTGTATAGTCAAGATAATGAAATATTGCACAGGTGGACTTTTGGAAGTGCCCTTACCAGCCTGTATAGTCAGGATTGTGAAGTGTTACACCACGGTACAGGGTCAGGCATGTGACGGTGTGGAAATGCCGTGGGAGTTCCTGCTATGGAAGGGTCCTTGGTGCTTATAGTTATTAGTGACTGGGGCCAGTGTGTACAAAGGGGCCTAATTCATCAGGTCAATGTCACCCCCAGCTTAACACACAGGTGTATATCTAACGCAACTGACCTTGTAACCACTAAGTGCAGAATGTTAGCTCAGGTTGTCAGCCAACTACAAGGAATCAATATGCTTATTTAGTAAAAAAAAAGTGCAGCATTTGTAATGTCAATTTTTTTTTTGGGGGGGGGGGGGGCAAGATATTTGTGGTGACCCATAGATATAGAAACCAACACATGCATATCTATATGAAGTGGAGCGTTACATTCGTGTCTGTACCAGTGTTCCCATGATGCACCTTTTCAGATGGGTGTGGTGTGGGTCAGGAGCTCACAGTATCGGGGCTCTGTGTGCCATGTGCTGTCGGTACCTACAAGGACTCAGCCTCGGGCGATGCCTGCAGGAAGTGTCCCTATGGATTCTCCACTGCTAAGGAAGGCGCCATATCAGAGGCCGACTGTAGCATTGGTAAGACAAGAGCTTTGTAATTTTGTTGAAGAATTAAATGTTTCTGCAGATTCAAAACTTATAAATTATAAATAGAGATTGAGCACAGCAGCTGTAATGGTATCATGATCATCATAACTGTCTTCATATCCACATGTAGTTGCCGTACATTCGGGTGATAAAGTCACACATAAATGTATGATTGCCCCACCATCTTATTCCTTACTTTATTTCAGTGGACTGCCCAGCAGGCAGCTATCGGCCACAGGACAAGGATAAGTGTGAACTATGTCCAATTGGCTCCTACCAGGACCAACGAGGTCAAAGGTCATGCATTCTGTGTCCACGAGGCACCAGGACCTTGACAGCAGGAGCCGTTGCTCTGACGCAGTGCATCAGCGGTGCCATAGACCGCTGTCAGACGGGAGCCAATGACTGTGACCGGGAGAACGGTGTGTGTACCCCCACTGTTGACTGGTACATGTGCAGTTGCAAGCCAGCCTATAGTGGAGATGGAAAGACTTGCACACGTAAGTATTTTGTGTGCCCACATAAAAGTATTTATGCAACACCACACTTGTAAATATTCATGCCGGTCACTACCAATCAGCCAATCACAGTTAAGTTCCCATGTATGCTTATAGTTTACCAATCACAGGCGCCACCTCTGTTATGTTTTCGCAGGGGTATCTATGCACACAAAACCTCATTCCTTTTCAGATATTTGGACCACAAGGACATGGTTGAGCAACCAGAATTTTCATGTACAGTTTCAAGTTGTAAATAGACAGAATAAGATGTCATGGGGGGTTACTTCCACTGACCTCATACGTCCCACATCAGGAATCTTCATTGTATTTGAGTAAGTGAGTGAGTGAGTGAGTGAGTGAGTGAGGTGTGAATGCATAAAAGACACTATCTCTGCAGCCAGACTTTGTTGATGTAAAGCCAGTTGGTTGGTGGAGAATTCAGAATTAATGCCATCGTTTTCATTTAAGTTGATTCTTGTCTTAAAGAAATTAAGGGTTGCTTAGCTTCTAATCTTTAATATATTGCTTAGATGCGTAGCATTGTACATGAGACTTAGTTTAAGATGTTGAATGTTGGAAGTTTGAGGCATTTGGACCAGCATCTGTCGCAACTGATCTGGTCCAGGTGTCCATGAACCCTTCAGACTGAAGGTGGGCTGGTCAGGCAAATAAACTTGACTGAAGGTATGTTTGGTCAGGGAAATAAACTTGACTGAAGGTATGTTTGGTCAGGCAAATAAACTTGACTGAAGGTATGTTTGGTCAGGCAAATAAACTTGACTGAAGGTATATTTGGTCTAGCAAATAAACTTGACTGAAGGTATATTTGGTCTAGCAAATAAACTTGACTGAAGGTATGTTTGGTCTAGCAAATAAACTTGACTGAAGGTATGTTTGGTCGGGCAAATAAACTCGACTGAAGATATGTTTGGTCAGGCAAATAAATTCGACTGATAATATGCTTGGTCTGGCATAAAACTTGACTGAAGTTATGTTTGGTCAGACAAATAAACTTTACTGATAATATATTTGGTCAGGCAAAAAACTTGACTGAACGTATGTTTGATCTCTAAGGTAGGACTTCTCTCTGGAAATTCTTAGATTTTGGTTCAGTACAGCTCACACAGGCATTAATTAGGACTGAAATACATGCCATAAAATAAACCTGGGTGAAGTATATGGGTCACAGTGTCATGACTGCCTGTATAGTGTTCAGTATATGGGTCACAGTGTCATGACTGCCTGTATAGTGTTCAGTATATGGGTCACAGTGTCATGACTGCCTGTATAGTGCTCATCTCCTGGCTGTAATGTGTTAATTGTTTTTATGAGTGTCATTAAATCTTGCATGGACATTTTCAGGTCTGGTATAATATGGTATACAGTGTACAGTAGAAGTGTCATCAGATCTTGCCTCTGGCTGGCAGTGATGCAGCCACCATGTATGGAACTCTCCACTACTATTTCCCAGTGCTTTGATTTTGTTTCATGGAACCTCGCATCCATGTGGATGAATGAGGATTGACATATTTGTGTTACTCACTAAAACTCTATCATCAGATCAAGTATATGACTCAGTGATGTCCATTTACTAGTTACAATGAATATTTGCTTTTTTGTTCTTATGCTCCTTTATGAAACCTTACACTTACATTTATCATATCTGAAATGTTTAAGAACAACTACCTGAGATGGAGACTTATTTTAAGTGGAATATTTCTAGATTATATGAGCGAGGGCTGTGTTAAGAAGGTTTTTATGTTTTTTTGTTTTGTTTTTTTTTTTTGTTTTTTTTTTTGTTTTTTTTTTTTTTTTTGTTTTGTTTTGTTTTTTGTTTTGTTTTGTTTTTTGTTTTGTTTTTTGTTTTGTTTTTTGTTTTTTGTATTGAAAAAAGCCAGGACTTGGCCATTTCATAAGAACTGCTGTGGTATGGTTTACAGCTAAGACCTCCTGCCACCCAGACAGCATTGAGATGCTAAGGAAAGTGTTTTAAGTTGGTCGCCTTGTGTTGTAGACATGTGCCTGGATTACTGTGAAAACTTGGGCACCTGTAACATCGGGACTTCTGGCAAACCTGAATGCACATGTAGAGTGGGCTACACTGGCGCCACCTGTCAGAGGCAACAGAGAAGTGAGTAACATTATGTACAGTCTCGACTACTGCGGCAACGTTTGGTTGCGTGAAGAAGATAATCTTCCAGTTAGAATTTCCTGGCAAGAGGTAATTTTAAAACACAGTTAACCATGGTAACTGGCCACTCATGTATACCTTCGAATTCACCGCCAGGAGGCATTTTGAAAAGTGAAATCCTGTGACCATTGTACTGTTTTCATAATTTGGTCACCAAAGTTAACGTAGATGTAAATTAGCTGATTGGAGTGAGACCATTTGAACAAACTTGGTAGAGACCCACCCAAGGTACATTGCCACCAAGTTTGAAGTGAGTCTGACAATGGTCTCACTCAAGTGATTTTTGGATTTTTTATGATGTTTTTTGATAGGATAGTTTTACATGGGAATTTCTTGTAATGGTTATAACTATGCATACAATTACAACACAGCGCTGAAGAGAAGGTATAGGTGAACAAAGTGTTAACACAATACAGATATGTGTGACATGGTCGGAATATTGCTGTATTATATGTGCCACATCCAACATGAAATCACAAGCATAGATTGTAGTGTGATCATGTCAGATCACACAAAACATTAATGTAAAGTAAATTTGATTATATTTGTTACACTAAAGTACAAGCGTAATTCAAGTGATACAACAGGTCCATCAAATAAGGTGGTCAGCTGCCAGACAAGAGGCTCCATTGCATACCTTCCATACCACAACCTCTACATTGCAATCAGCAACCTAAAGACCAAACACACATACAGCATGTGCATCTGACTGGGTGATCGTCTCCATAAGTGGGGAAGAAAGTTGCATCTTTGACCAGTGAGGGTTTATTTACAATTCTCAAGCCTTTGTGAGCGAATCACTACTGTGCCTGCTTTTAATGGTGTGTACTGTGTTTCAGTATCGGTGGGTGTGGATGGAGCACTGGTAGGGGGCATTGTGTCTGGCATCGTGGCCTTCATCGTGCTAGTTACTGCTGTCATTATGGTCCTCTGGTGCAAGTAAGTCTCACCTTGCTTCTTTGAACCCTCAGCATCTAACGTTAGTATGCTTTACCTCATTAAATCACCCCTATCAGCAGGCTACTTTACCTCATTAAATCACCCCTATCAGCAGGCAACTTGATCTCATTAAATCGCCAAGTGTTTCAGGTAAATGTCGACATCATCTTTTTCATCTTTAAGATTAACCCTTTCCTGGTCCGAATAAGGCTGAATCAACAGCTTTCCTTGGCATGGGTTGATTGCAGTGTCCCTTATCCACACCAAAGAAAGCTGTTGACCTGGAGCATGTCATGACAGAAGGTATTTCTCATAAAAAATGTTTTGTGTTAACATGAAATTTAAGTAAATACAAAAAAGCAAATGACAATTTACATCTTGGCATGTTTAGCCAATCTGAACGGGAGAGGGTTAAAATGTCTTCAGTCAGCCCCTTCCGTAGCACACTCTGACCCATGCAAAGCTTTTGACTTGCTGTCCTGGGGCCGTATTCACAAAGAGTTTAATCTGATCTTGAATTTAATCCTGAAATGAAAGTCGATGTGCCTTTGGGCCTTGAACTACTGGATCGTTGGCCTAATGTTTGATCTAAACTTACAGGATTAATTAATTCTCCACAGTAATATGAATTTTGGAATTAAAGTTTCCATTTTATTAAATCAATCTTGGTTTAATCCTTTTTTTAAATTCTGGATTAAAAGATTAAATACTGGATCAAGCTAAGACTGGTTCAATAAAATGAGCCTCTAAATCCTTAAGTTCATATTGTAGCCAAGAGCATATATTGGCTAATCCTCAAAGTTTTGATCAAACATTGAGCCAAGGATTAAGTAGTTTAGGGTGCAAACCACATTGTTTTTTATTGTGGGTTTAACGTTAGGATCAAATTAAATTCTTTGTGAATACGGCCACTGGTGCTTAAAATGCATAATATTTCCTGGAGTCAAAAGTTCTCTACTTCTTAAAAAAAACTTGGTTGTGCAGCAGATCTACCTACCTTACAAGTTGCAACTCTCCAACTGTCAACTTCTTTACGATTAAAATGGTAACGTAGTAATCTGTGTATGTATTACTTAATAACTTGTCAAGTAAAAATGTTTTTGGTTTTGAGTTCTGATTTCTTGGCAGGTATTGCTGTCAACTTGGTCCAAGCTCTTTGGCCGTGGGCCTTTCATAGTGTTATATGGTGTTTATCTTCCTGTGAATAAACTCCCAATCAGCTAACTTGATATGAAACGCAAATGTTTTAGTAATTTCAGTATTCAAAATAGTAAGTATGCTTAACTCTTGACCACCATTGCCAAGACCTTCATGACTGGCCAATACGCCTAGATGCGCAGAATTCAAGGCTGTATTTTCCGAGTGGTGCACCAATCTGAAAACACTTTCCAAAGAGCCAAGTAAACTGTTAGAGAAGAGGATCCAAGCCCCCCTCTGGCAATTCTATCTGCATCCAATTCCGAGAAACCTCAGTCACAGATGTGCTGCACGACAACAGCCAAGCCTGGAGGTTGAGGACTTAAGGATTCCTGTGGATCACGCTCATCCGTGGTTGCACCAGAAGTTTCAGCCATGCCGTTAAACATAGCAGAGGCTCGATGCTTCATTCCAGGTCCAGAGACCAATCTGTCCTTAGTCACCAGAGGGCAATCAGGATCAAATTGCAGTCTTGGGACCAAAGCTTCCGCAAAACCCTTGGCAGGATCTGTGGAGGCGGAAAGGCGTACTCCCAAAGGTTGCTCCAGTCCATGGCTAGAGCGTCCACCGCCACAGCCTGGGAATCCGGGACAGGTGACATGTAAACCAGAACTTTTTTGTTTACACTTGTGACGCTTCTGTGAAGTGGCTGCAATTAGCATGTGGAGAAATGCACCCTAAGATCCAAGGATGTTGCCCATTCCTGAGGCGGCAGGGTAGCTGCCACCAACTGAGGGGTCTCCATCCTGAAGGATGGGACCTCTAATTCGGTGTTCAGCGTCAACAGGTCTATAGCCGGATGCCAACCTCCATTGCGCTTGCGGACGAGGAAGAGCAGGTTGTCAAAACCAGGTGAACTGGGATTCTCCACCCACTCTATGGCATTCTTGCTCCGAAGTTTCTCCACCGCCTCCAGGAACGCTGATGCAAAGGGTAAGTGGGCACAGTGTGAGAGCCACCCTTCAGGGCGAAGGCAGTCAATGACCAAAGCGATCCAACAGAATCAGTGAAAGCCTTGGTCCAGATACACTCAGTAGAATGAGCTCAAAGGTCTTGCATCTGTGGAAAGACCTCTGCCATCTCTCCTCCAAACAGGGTGCTGGAGAAGAGAGGACCCATTCGGGCACTGTGAAAGATTGGGTCAGGCAGGTTCTGACCCTGGAGGTGAGCGTCCCTGTGTAACAAAGGCAGGTTCTCCTCAAGCATGCAGGCTGTCCTAGCCTGATGATCTATTGACAAGGTTGTTATGAGCAAAGTCCCCTGGTCAAGGCAGTGCCAGACTGCCTTCGTGACTTTAGCAGAGCACTGGAGGTCCTCCAAGAGAGACCTCAAGGCCACCAAGAATTCCAAGTAGGACGCCATAAAGACAGAGCCCCTGGCATCCTCCTGGAGTCTCCAGAAGGTGTTGGCAGACACGCAGATGGACACGAATATGGACTTTGGCCACAAAGCATCAAAATTATCGCAATCCAAGTCCATTGGAAGAGGATGTGAGGGAAAAATATGGCCAAGCGCAGACTACCACTTACCTTGGACATCCTGCCAGGGGAGGAGTTGCCCTTGTCACAATAGCCAGAAATTGGTGGCTGCACAGGGACCCGGGTGCCACGAATCTTGGCCCTCAGCTGATCATATAACTCAGCTATGAAGGGCAAGGGGATGGGGGTCCTATGTCACACTTCCAGGTACAAGTCCCAGTAGGACATTGTGACGGCCCTGCACCTCTCCTCCATTGGGGGACTACTGTTTGGCCTCCCACCAGGCTCTTGAGAAGGGCTTTGAGGTGTTCAAAGCCCTAGGATGGAGCTGGGGTGGTATCCATGGGGGCAGAAGCAGGTTCCACCCACACCATGGAAGCCATGGAGCTCAGCTGCACAGAGCAACTACTGCGGCATGAAAGTCAGCTGGAAGCCGGCGGCAGGGACTCGCTGATATGCGAATCCAAAAGCAAGGGCATGTCCTCCTCATCGATGTTGATGTCTGAAGACCCTGCACGTGCAAGAGGGGCACCGAGACCCAAGGCCTTCTCGAACAGCTGTTCGTCCAATGGCAATGGGCGGATGCTTGTGACAGAAACAAGTCTGTCACCACACCTCGTGATGGAGTAGCATCTTCTTCCACAAAAGTCGTCGCAGCCTCCATCACAGCCTGCATCCAAGTGCCCATGAAATCAGCCAGGGTTCCGGAATGCCCAGAGGAGAGCCTGTAAGCTTCCATCCTGGCTTCACCTACCTATGCAGTCTAGACTATGAGCACCCGGACCTGGTGGTCTGAGCTCTCGAAAGATCCAAACGGCACTTAGCCTGCCTCTTTGGAGGGGACTCAGAAGTGGTGGACTGAGAGGGAGACATCAGGGCCCTGAACAAATCCACCTGCATCTGTACAGTCCTAGCTACAGACTCCAAGGCTGCTAAGAACCTCAGGTCAGTGGCCAAGGGAGCACCTGTTGTCACATTTGGTTGAGCTAGGTGCTCAAGATCCCCACTCGGGGATCCCTTGCTGCCCTTCTTGCCACTGTGTTGTCTCCTCTCCTTACTGCCCCTCGGGGGTTTCAGGTATCAGCGACCTGAGCCTGCGAGCATTCCATGTTGGATTGTCTACGCTTCTCTAGTGGAGACGCGGGAATGGAATCAGAGTCCAAAGCCAGGTGTTTGGCTGCAATGACCTTCGGCCTATGCTTAGCTCTCTTACGATTTCTATGGGCCTGCTTGTACAAGAGCCACTTGTCCTCTCCCCAATCTGCACGAAATCAACATGTTCGCTTGCGAGATGGTTATCCCAGGCTGCCATGAAATGCTTATGTGAATCCATCTTCTGACCTTTTCCCAACAAGTTAGAAGAAGTGGTCACTAGGTCAACACTTACAGCTCACTGCCAACCAGCGATTGCCTGGTGGGCACTGTCCTCCCTGTCTGCCATCTGATCAGCAAGACGCCATGTTGGAAATCTTGGTTTCAAGTCAAACGACCAGTTGTACTTCCACATTTCTACAGGTATCTGTGGATCAAATATAAGCTATCCTTGTCTCTGAAGAGTCCAGGACTGCTTAGAAAGGATTTTCCACAGAAGGGTAGGTACGAGTAGGACTAGAAGACTAGTGGTAAAAGACAGTTCACAGAGCTCCCAACTCTGAAGACCATGCTAAAAATGGCACCCGAGGAGGAAGGAAGAACACGGGAGCATGTGCACCAGGAGTCACAACCCGTTCCATAGGAACAGACAGATGGCACCACTGGGACCATCAGGTTTTTCGAAACAATCAAGTGAGTAGCCCCAACTCAATTGTGTTGGGCGTATTGGCCAGATGGAGGTTTTGTTAATGGTGGTTGAGAGGTAATGTTATGTGACTTATGCTCCTATTAACAAGTGTATGGAAAAAGTAAGAGATGCTGATAGAACTTGACCTTATTTACATTTAATATCAGATGGTGTGGATCATTTGATACATGTGTGGTAATGGTGTGAATCATCTGATACATTTGTGGTAGTAGTGCAGATCATCTGATACAGGTGTGGTTACAATGTGGATCATCTGATATAGGTGTGGATCATCTGATACAGGTGTGGCAACAATGTAGATCAGTTGATACAGGTGCAACAGTGTGGAACATCTGAGACAGGTGTGGTAATAGTGTGGATCATCTGATACAGGTGTGGATCTGATACAGGTGTGGATCATCTGATCAGGTGTTTTATTCATGTGAATCATCTGATACAGGTGTGGATCATCTGATACAGGTGTGATTTTTGAGGTGAATCACTTTATACAGGTGTGGTAATGGTGTGGGTCATCTGATACAGGTGTGGCAATGGTGTGGATCATCTAATTCAGGTGTGTTAATAGTGTTGTTCATGTGATACAGGTGTGGTAATAGTGTGGATCATGTGTGTTAATGGTGTAGACCATCTGATACAGGTGTGATAATGGTGTGGATCACCTGATAGAGGTGTGGTAACGGTGTGGATCATCTGACACAGGTGTGCTTCATATTTTGCTGGGTGCAGGTTATGTCCCAAGAGGTGTCTTGTTTTATGCCATCCATCTGGATAAATTTTGTACGTCCAATATTGGTCAGTCAATGACAAAAACATTGTTCAGTGTTTGCACTTCTCATACAATGTACCTGTTCATTTTTTTCACCAGCACATAAATACTATTTAGTGTTGACCTGCTTTCTGGAAGACCAGTGTGAGTAACAGTCTTACAGATGCTGTTTAAGTCAAGCATGAGAGAAAAAACATGGCATACCCAATGGTGTCATATATTTTTGGAGTTCATTTAATAATTTGAGAGCCTTTTCAATAATTTGCTATGTATCTTCATCATTTCCCCAAATCTGGAAACAGCTACTGCATTGCCATTGGAAATGGACAGCCTTCTTTTAAAAGTGTGCTGCAATACATAAGCCATATCAAGGAATGATGGTGGCAATGTTTCACTTGTGTACACCAAATTTTCAGAGAGCCATCTGCTCTGTCAGACTCAGCTGTAGCCACTGTGATCTCGTTAGATTTAGTCATACTCATGTTTTTGACTTGATGGATAGTGTTATGGTGGCGTTTAAGCACATTGAATCTTCAAATGCTGGTCTCTGTGTCATTTGAAGCACAAGTCTCTGTGTCATTTGAAGCACAGGACGTGATCTGGTTATTTCTTTTACAGAAAAAGCACTACACCCCTGGACAAGAAGCTGACTGCCATAGAGCCAGTACCAGAGCCTGAAAAGCTCTTCTACCGATCTGCTCCCTTCCGAACAGAGCGCAGTTTTGTATATGATAATGCTTCATATGGCTATGATGTTCCAACGCCCTCTGGCAGCCGGGAAATTCACTACCCCGAGAACCTGGAGTCCAGGATCCCACCAGGATACAAGGTACATATCACCGCCATCTCGGAGGACACTCGCATGTGATAGCCTCTGCTTCAGCACTAACTCTGTATAGAACTCACTGGATCACTTTACTAACTTGTATCAGGATCACGACGGTTACCTCACACAGTTACAGCATTAACTTTGTTGGCCAAACCCCGGGTGGCCGTTTTGGATCACACTGCATGCTGTCTGTGGATCACACTGCATGCTATCTGGGCAACTAATTTGCTTTCTCTCAGTTTCTGCAATTTCTGGAGATTGTTTGTTAAATACCTAGTAACACTACTATAACGGTACAGTCTTGAATTCTTTACAAAAGTGCATGTTTTAAACACCTAGCTCTGTAATGTTAGCATTGAATTCTATAGAACAATGCATTGTAACACTATCATGTTAGTGTTGAATTCTATACAACAATGCATTGTAGCACTGAATTCTATAGAACAATGCATTCTAGCACTATCATCTTAGTGTTGAATTCTGTAGAATACATTCTGACACAGAATTCTATAGAACAATGCATACTAACACTATCATGTTAGCATTGAATTCTATAGAACTGCATTCTAGCACTATCATGTAAGCATTGAATTCTATAGAACTGTGCATTCTAGCACTATTATGTTAACATTGAATTCTGTAGAACAGTGCATACTAGCACTATCATGTTAGCGTTGAATTCTATAAAAGAATGCATACTAGCACTATCATGTAAGCATTGAATTCTATAGAACAATGCATACTAGCACTATCATGTTAGCATTGAATTCTATAGAACAATGCATACTAGCACTATCATGTTAGCATTGAATTCTATAGAACAATGCATACTAGCACTATCATGTTAGTGTTGAATTCTGTTCATCCGTTTTTTGTGTCATATTTCTTTCTGCTGCACAATTTCAAACTAACTCGACATTTGGAATTTATGATTATATAATGCTCAAATTGGTATTTATTGGATTTATTGTGGGGCCCTGACCCATGGTGTGGACACTGGGTATCTCTGGCAGGCCTATTGTGAGTCAACTTCCTTATTCGCCAATATCTACAAGCAGATTCAGTACAGTAAAACCTCCCTTACCGAACACCTCTATATACCGAACACCCCCTTATACCGAACACTTTTTCTCGGTCCCAATTTTTTCCCATGTGCTTCCATTATAAGCAAACCTCCCTACACTGAACACCTCTCTATAGTGAACATGAACACCCCAAATGAACACCATTTTCCCAAAAAACCTCCTTATACTGAACACACATTCAGCATATTTTTGTGTATTTGCAGGGAGTAATTACTGATAAGGCTAAAACTAACCAGATTAACTTCAGAGACAGGCTTAATTATTGCTTATACCAGCAGCAATAGAAACAATCCACAGGCAAGCTGTTGAACACCTGTTGTCACTTCTATAGATAGCAACAACAGTGTGGAGGGTGAAAGTGTCAGTGTCACTTAGCAACTTGCTCCCATCCTCTCAGGGATAATTGGAGCAGTTTTGGGTGTTTTCTTGAATCATTCTAATGAACAATAACTTACAAATTAAGCCATTATGTTTGTCTCACCAAAGCCTGGGGATTTAATTTCAAAGAGTACCAGTAGACTGAAATGAGCAACAGCTCTGCTAAAATAGGTGCAAGGTCGTAAGCATGTTATTTCAATATGAACATACACTATATGTCATAATGTTCTTTAATAATTATATGTACATGTGCATGTTTTCATCTGAACTTTGCTCAGTCAGTACATCTTTCCCAAATGATAAAACAATCAAAAATTACTTCTTTGTTGTTCATTTATTTGATGATGTACATGTAGTTAACATGAGTATCTCCCCCCATAATGATCTCAGCTGGTATCTGTATAGCGCGGTTGGTAAGACATGAGGTCACAATGTGGAAACCTCCCTAAACCGAACACCTCCCTATACCGAACACTTTCGCTTGGTCCCATGGGCGTTCGGTATAGGGAGGTTTCACTGTAATTTCAAGACAGTGGTACAGGCATTTTGTAGATTGGGACATACAGATAAGGCTTGTTGGTCTTCACAGCATGTGGGGCTTTAAGGATCCAGAACTGGTTCACGAACACATGTACAAATTATTCCATCTATCAATAGATTTAAACAGAAAGGGATACAAATATCTCACTTTAAGTTGGTGTAAGCATCGTGCAGCTTTTTATCAGTTTGATCAACTTGACTTTTGATGCGTTAAAGAAGTAGGACAGCACAGTGGTCTTCATGAGAGGTTCGTCAAGCAAAACAGATGGATCTACATGAGATGCAAGGCTTACTATCAAGGGACTGGTCAAATAAAAGTTGAAAAGATAGGAAGCAACATCTGTTGATTGAGCTGAGAATAAGCTAAAAAATAGAAAGAACGAAAAGCAGTGAAATACAAAAGAAATGTGGACAGCGTCCCCCGACATTTCGAGCCCCTGATGGCTCTTCTTCAGGGGACGGGAAGCTGGCCCAGTTTTTATTAAGAATAGTTACACCCGAAGTACTTGAAATGAGGTTCACTTTGTTGATTTAATTGTCGGGGGACGCTGTCCACATTTCTTGTGTATTTCATTGCTTTCCGTTCTTTCTATTTTTTAGCTTATTCTCAGCTCAACCTACAGATGTTGCTTCCTATCTTTTCAACTTTAACTTGACTTTTATAAGACTGTTTGACGTCTTGGAGACTTCAGTCATGTTACCCTGATTAGTATAATTTGCTATATTTCATTATGATTTACATTTTATGTATTCATAATCTCGATGTGTTCAGTGGCTCCAGGAAAACAGGTTTTTGCTCATGAAGAGACTCACTGCTGTCAGCACCTGCTGCCTACCTGGGCGTGGCAGCTGCCAGCCTGGGGGTGGTGGCTGCCTGGATAGGACGGCTGGTGAGGGTCCAAGTGGACTGACCAGGGCCATTACAGTCATCCTACCGAGGTCCCGGCTCTGCCGCTGCGGGGTGGGGCCCCAGAGCTCCTAGAATGGCCATGTTTTGTCTAGATGTATACTTTTCTGCACTTGTTGGGGTTTTAATAAAGAAATAAATATACAATTTTGGAAAGCTAAAAAGTCCATGATTTGTTTTCTAACAGTCGTATGTCTCCTTTTTTCGGTGTTTATACAGCAATCATAGAAATACATCACCCTATTTTTCAAAGAAATGTGGATTAGACTTTTTTATCTATGCTCAAACAGACATCAGGTTTGTGGCAAACTCATCGAAACAATATAAATAACAAAAGCGTCTTGGATTTGTAATGTACATCTTCGTTTTGTCAAAGCCCAGCCCCTTTGATGTGTCGAGCTTGGGGTTCCCTATTCAACTTCAAACGTTTATATCTCAGTAACAAACATAAAATACAGAAAGCCAAACTAGCTTTTTTAGACAACTATATACACTATATTTTTTTCACAAACAATGCTCCTTTAAATAAATAAGTTCAATCCATATATTTTTGAAAAATAGGATGATGCAACACTGGGCAAAGGATGCAAATGACTCTGTTAGAAAACAAATTACAGGTTTCTTAGCCTTCCAAAAATCTATGATTGGTAGCACTTTTTGCTTAAATCAATTGATTTATGGAATAATTTGTACATGACATTGTGAGCTAGTCGTGGATGCTGAAGTATCACTTTCCTCAGTATGAGACACCAGATAATACAGGGCATGCAGTTAAATACAGTACGATCTCCTTTGGCCTTTTAAATTATCTTTCGACCAGGATGCACCTGTATGTTTGGGCAGATCCCAGTGGCAAACTTAAATAAAATCAACTGTTTAAAAGTCCCATTGTCCAAGCACTCTCTGAGCTTGATAAAAGAAGCAGTCGCCATGCATTTGTAATAAGTGGTCTTTATTCCAACAAATGTTATTACCCCTTTAGTTTTCTATCAGTACTCCTATATCATAGTGGCAGCTCATTAAGGTTGTCTAGTGGCCGCGTCAGAGAGTTTGGTAATTAATTAATGTGCATGAACCCTGTTATAAAAATGGCTCTTGTTGCAGAAGTGGCAGTGGTATATATTTATATATTGACACTCTTACACTGATTTGGAACTTAATCATCATATAATGATCTGGCTAATATATAAACTGTAAGAATGGAACCAACGCAGACCAAGCATTAACATAGATGATGACTTGTATATCAAAAAGTATGTTTGAAATCTGAAAAATGGCTTTTGCATTGCAAGCTAATAAACTTAAGTTTTTTTCACCATCAAATACACACACAAAAAATAGAAATCCAGCCATTTGGGTGCACTCAGGGATAGAATTAAAGTAAAGTTATAATTGATTACTGTCATCATTGGAAGCGCTTTCAATTCCAACATCAAATATTCTTAGCTTAGAAGTTGGAGTTGTGAGGACAGCCCAGTAATGGTACACTGTCACTGGAGCCTTTATATGCAGATCAGGAAGTCTGGAGCAGACCTGTATCTTTTTCTCTGTGTTCAAATTCTGACCGGTTTTGCTACACAGTAGCTCATCAGGGAATGAGGATAATGGCCGATGCGGCTGGTTTATATAGTGAAGGGTAACACAGTGACGTTACTAACTTGAACTGCTACGTTTGCACATAAAGTGTATTATTATGTCTGTGTTAGCGTGTTATGACTGGTGGGAAAATTTGTCATAGACACGTTCCTCATAAAACAGCTCTCAAACAAGTACATTGACCCTGCCCCAATGGGGACAGGTGAGTACCTCTGACCTGTGGTCTCTATACATGGTATAGCTCAACTTAATGAACTTGGTATCAATATTGATAGCCTATATATGTATTCAGCCATGTTGAAGTCGGATATGTGGTAGACGACATAGACATGACAGGTGTGTGTCACTATGTTGCTGTACTGTGATGGTACATCATGATGACGAGGAACAGGCCAGAAGGCTCGTTAAGCCACGCTCGCAGGATGTTTGTGGGTTGAAGTAAGAATAACCATCAAGATATTAATGTTGACTTCCTACAGTTGACATCGTTGAATAACTACAGGTATGACAGTAAATTTTACCACCACATGGAACTCTGACATAGTCCCTATTAATATTGAACAAAATGAAACCTATCCAACTTTTTTTTAATGTGCACATTTAAATCTACTGATCAGAAAAAAAATTAATACTATTATTTGAATTAAAGATAAAGTCTTTGTTTTCCCTCAGCTCTCCAAGAAGAGTGGACATGGAAGACGATGGTAAATGTGATACAAAACACGGACATTACAGGCCTACATACCACAGTGCTTATACTGGGAATGAATCTTCGTGCAGGACACAATAACACATACCATGATTATGCAGGAAATATATATACATGTATTACAAACACAACACTTCAGTCTGTGATGTTTGTACCAGATGTATTTCTTTGCTTTGAGCATGGCAAGCCCTGAATACCAGTCTTTCCATTATACCTTTACTAATATAACAAACATTCAGCCATGGTAGGTGATGTATTCCAGTATGGAAAATACATGTACGTACTATCCTTATTCAGAGTTTCATAAAGTAAATTTTGCAAACCAGTAGTATTGGTGCTTCACAAAGTCGCCTTTTTTCATCATGTGTATAAGAATCATATCTATGCAAAGAGAAAATAAAAGCACATATTATTTTCGAAGGATACCTTGTTATTTGTTTTTCTTGTTATTTGTTTATTTAGTCTGCAGTCTGTGCCTGCTACCTCATGGGACAGCAGACATGCCGGTCTGTACCTGCTGCCTCATGGGATGGCAGACATGCCGGTCTGTACCTGCTGCCTCATGGGACAGCAGACATGCCGGTCTGTACCTGCTGCCTCATAGGATAGCAGACATGCCGGTCTGTACCTGCTGCCTCATGGGATAGCAGACATGCCGGTCTGTACCGACTACCTTATTAGATAGCAGACATGCCAATCTATACCTGCTGCATTATGGGATGGCAGACATGCCGGTCTGTACCTGATGCTTGGTGGGACGGCAGTCTCTACTTGCTGCCATATTGGATGGCAGATATGCCAGTCTATTCCTCTGCCTTACTAGATGGTGGAGGATTCTGCTTTTAACAGTCTATCGAGTCATTTTAATTATAGCATGTCCAGAGTAATTCGGCAACAGCACCAGTCTGTGGTACAGGCTAAACGTGAGCACATCTGGGTTAATAACTGGGCTCCAAGTCAGTCACATTGGTCTTGCACTGTGTAGTCATTATTCAATTATGATTCCACCCCCATTAGTCTTGCTTCTCTGTGGTATTATGTTTTAATATGCCTTCAAATTCCCAATACAGAGTCCTTTCTTTTAAGCAGTAGCATTGGCTCGAGTCAGTGGCTCCACAGAATGTAAATGGGGCAGATCTTTGGAACTGAGGAAAGCTGTTGTATGCATAGTACACATCAGCATTTTAATGGTTTAAATTTACATTCAGCAAAATTATCAGTTTTAATGCAAGGTGGGCAATGAGACAAGGGAAACTGTTCCCAAACATGAATTTATTAAGCAAAATTATACTTGCCAAAACATGGGAAAAACATCCTCATAATGCCAGTGTACTTGATTTCAAACTTCAGTATATTTGGTAAGCACTTCGATTGACTTTATTTAAGGGTAAATATCAAGGGCATCTCTCTTGACAAAGAGTAACAATGCTGAATAGCACACATCGGACACCACTTGACCAGAGACAAAAGCAGTGGTTGACGAGTGCTCTCTGACCACTAGCATTACATGGGCCAACAAAAGAAAAAAAGACTTTTTAGACTGACATAGGCCTACATTAAAACCGTATCTTGGGTAGAATGCACTTTATCAGTCCAAACTTTCTGCTCTCCTTTAAAAACTTCTTAGCTCAGGTGACTGACAAGTCTGCTGAGTTAAAATATGTTTAATCCTTTTTGGCAATATCTGGAAGTAAAATGTTTTTCCTGTTGCTTCCTTTTTAATTTATTTTGATAAACTTATCCTGAAATTGATGAGTATTCACATAATGCAAGTTTTTTCTGAAACAGTCTGTGATCCTTGGTTAGAAATGTTTGTTTCCATTGTGACCCCCATGGCAAAGTATCCTCTTGTAGACTTTTAAGTCATATACATAAATATTTGTGTCAACTCATGGGGAGTATTATGTGTATTGTTTATCAAAGGCTACAGATATTGGGAATAATTTAGAGCTACCTACAAACTGATTTTTTTCCCCAAACATATGTTAAATAGTTAAATAACAAAATTTGCTACACCTGTAAGAATATGTTAAAACTGTTACACGTGAACATGCAGCAAGCAGCCGCTGCAATTCAACTTCACATTTTTGTGGGTAAATTGTGCACCAGATGTATGAAGTGTCCTCCACTAAACGTTGAGTACCTGACAGAGTTAACATCGTGAAAACGTTTCTCAATAAAACACTCATGTATGCAACGACTAATGTGGCAAATATAACGCCCATATTTTGTTGGGTCACAATAATCTTACACAGTCAGAAGTGGGAGGCCATTTTCTTAGTGTTCGCTCTGACCAAGATGAACACTGGAGCAACAGGCGACTTATTACAGCAAAGCAATTACAGTAGTCCCTCCTTTCAAAGACCACCTTCTTTGAGAGACCAGAGTTGTCAGGTCTTTCTGTAGTACTTTTCATGTTATTTATACCTCCTTTGAGGGACCACCTGCTTTATGTGACCACCTTTTGGGTGCCACTAGGGGCGGTCTCTCAAAGAGGGACTACTGTACATGTTTTGGTAGAACAAAGACCAAGATCCAATGCTGTAGCATTAACCTACTATTGACATCATACCTGTAAATCTACAGACTACCAGCACACTGCAGCACACAGACACACAGCCCAAGTAACTCAAGTGTCGGAACTGTAAGAATGCTCATTTGAATAACGTGTTTGTGTCTATATACAACATAAGACTTTATTTCTGCAAGCGTATGTTTTGTACAAAAATATGAAACATGACGAAGTGGCTTCATGATTGACACCGCTGAGAATCCATGTACAGGAGCGCCAGGACAACAGTCACATAAATAGTGGTCTCTCAGGCATAGCATGCCCGCCACTTGACCAACCAGTCACACAGAATAAGAGAATGACCAATAATGTAATCCATTGCAACACTGCATGGCAAACCAATCACAGTATATTCCACTTTCCGGTGCGGCTGTATGCGGCCATGGCTCTGTGGGCTTGTCTTCTGATATTTTTGTCTGGGTCTCTGTTAAATTTTTCCAGAGCATCGACCACCTCCAACTCAAGGTGTGTTGGAGAACCATCACACAATGTATGCAGTACTTGATACCTTACTTTTACAGCAGGGTCATCTAACATTTCAAGTACTCGTTTCCAAAAGTCATCAATGTCTGACTTGACTCGACATGGACACATCTCTCGGAGGGCCTTTTGCCTGACCTGGGGGCTCTCGTGTCTGGTCAGGTCGATGATGGTGTCAATGTCTGTAGTTGCTTCACACAGTCTCAGTGCATCATTTACAGGTCTGTCGGCCATTTTGGTAACAATGCCTGCAAAAAAGAAAAAATTTAAATGTGAACAAACACTTAATATCACAAGCCACATTCAATGAATGTTGAAGACATATAAAAGTTACACAATATGTCATGCAATCTGGTCGACAGTGGCATCTTCTTTGTAATCTGGATGACAGTGGCATCTTCTTTACACATGTAATCTGGATGACAGTGGCATCTTCTTTACACATGCAATCTGGGTGACAGTGGCATCTTCTTTACACATGCAATCTGGGTGACAGTGGCATCTTCTTTACACATGCAATCTGGGTGACAGTGGCATCTTCTTTACACATGCAATCTGGGTGACAGTGGCATCTTCTTTACACATGCAATCTGGGTGACAGTGGCATCTTCTTTACACATGCAATCTGGGTGACAGTGGCATCTTTACACATGCAATCTGGGTGACAGTGGCATCTTCTTTACACATGCAATCTGGGTGACAGTGGCATCTTTACACATGCAATCTGGGTGACAGTGGCATCTTCTTTACACATGCAATCTGGGTGACAGTGGCATCTTCTTTACACATGCAATCTGGGTGACAGTGGCATCTTCTTTACACATGCAATCTGGGTGACAGTGGCATCTTCTTTACACATGCAATCTGGGTGACAGTGGCATCTTCTTTACACATGCAATCTGGGTGACAGTGGCATCTTTACACATGCAATCTGGGTGACAGTGGCATCTTCTTTACACATGCAATCTGGGTGACAGTGGCATCTTTACACATGCAATCTGGGTGACAGTGGCATCTTCTTTACACATGCAATCTGGGTGACAGTGGCATCTTCTTTACACATGCAATCTGGGTGACAGTGGCATCTTTACACATGCAATCTGGAGGCCAGTGGCATCTTCTTTACACATGCAATCTGGGTGACAGTGGCATCTTCTTTACACATGCAATCTGGGTGACAGTGGCATCTTCTTTACACATGCAATCTGGGTGACAGTGGCATCTTCTTTACACATGCAATCTGGGTGACAGTGGCATCTTCTTTACACATGCAATCTGGGTGACAGTGGCATCTTCTTTACACATGCAATCTGGGTGACAGTGGCATCTTCTTTACACATGCAATCTGGGTGACAGTGGCATCTTCTTTACACATGCAATCTGGGTGACAGTGGCATCTTCTTTACACATGCAATCTGGGTGACAGTGGCATCTTCTTTACACATGCAATCTGGGTGACAGTGGCATCTTTACACATGCAATCTGGGAAACAGTGGCATCTTCTTTACACATGCAATCTGGGTGACAGTGGCATCTTTACACATGCAATCTGGGTGACAGTGGCATCTTCTTTACACATGCAATCTGGGTGACAGTGGCATCTTCTTTACACATGCAATCTGGGTGACAGTGGCATCTTTACACATGCAATCTGGGTGACAGTGGCATCTTCTTTACACATGCAATCTGGGTGACAGTGGCATCTTCTTTACACATGCAATCTGGGTGACAGTGGCATCTTCTTTACACATGCAATCTGGGTGACAGTGGCATCTTCTTTACACATGCAATCTGGGTGACAGTGGCATCTTCTTTACACATGCAATCTGGGTGACAGTGGCATCTTCTTTACACATGCAATCTGGGTGACAGTGGCAGGAGCCTTTAATGTATGAACAGTCTGCTGGAGAATGGCAGCTTAACACTTGCTTGCTTACAAAAGCTCACAGAGTATTTCTACCTGAGTGGACTCGCTGAGTTTTAATATCTTCGGGTCAGTCCAACCTGCCATCCACAATTCACAGTTTCTAGATTTCTTCCTCCAAATACCATTGGTCAAAACCTTTCCAAACTTTGTGGATCAGTACCACATTTATATTTCTACATGGTCATGCTCTGTACTTCCTAAATTATTTATTTACCTATTTTGTTTATTTTCAGTGAGTACATGTATTTTACAACTGCCACCTCTGAAACTGCTGGGTTAAATGCTTCGAAATTCTGTGGGTACCACTCAACATTAACTTGTTCAGCTGTTGGTGCTGCAACTTTTTTCTACCTTTTTTACATTTTTTGTGAAAACTTCAATAAAATAAATGCAAAAACATTTTAGACAATTGCCTTTGTCTTATATGCATCTTAGACAATTGCTCTGAAACTGCAGATGCATGATTCTGGGTGCCCTAAGACTCTAAAATTGTTCAGCTGGTAAAGCTGCAAGTTTTGACTTTTGAAGATACAGCTTGACTCAATTTAAACTAAGTATGCAACTTTATACAACCAACCGAAAAAGCAAGAGTCATTTGTAACAAACATTGCTGTTTTTCATGAATATGTTACACATGAACACTGTTTTTTATGAACATGTTACACATGAACACTAGTAAATTGGTTGAAACACATTTTATTTTTTCAACAATGTACACATACAAGATTGTCATCTGCAATTAACAATTGGGAAGAGGGCTTAGCCCTATATTATGCCGCTCGTGGAAGAGACCCGAACTGGTAAATTAAAGTTGGAATTGGCAATGGTACCTCTCTATATAATATTTTGGAGATATTCAACTTTTAAATTTTCAGTGCCCTAATTAGAGGGGGTCCATGGCAAGAGTGATCGTGGACGGGATCACAGAATCGGTGAAATAAAACGGATCGAAACATACATTTCTGTAAGTGTAAAATAAAAACTTACGATCCTGTTTTCATAAGTTTTGATACCCGAATCTACTGGTATTATGTTTAAAAAATAAATAAAGTAAAAAGTTTTTGGTGTATCTTGTCACTCGTGTTGTTAATAAATAAATCGGAGTGACTATTTTCACCATACGGTGAGAATAGTGTTTTGTCTATTTTCACCGTACGGTGATGATAGAGTTTGGTCTATTCATCGTATGGTGAGAATAGGGGCTGCTCTATTTCTACCATACGGCGATGATATAAAAGTCTACCAGGGAAAAATATTTTGGAAAATCATTGTAGAGAATTGGAACCAACATTTGCTGAAATAATAAACAGGCCTAACTTACATCCCATTTTGAGCATGGTTTATAATGAGATCTGTTGAGGTGTTATTTCAGCGTTTAAATATTATCTAACAGCTTTTATAAAGCCAACACTCTGTATTTTTTATGTGAAAAGGCCAAAATTTAGGTGACAAGACAAAGTAGGAACTATTTTAATATTGCCACAGATGGAAGTAACGGAACTTAAGGGTAATATAGATCTATCTCGTTATGACTTTAGTTAAGGATCGCATAAAAAAACAAAAAACAAAAACAAAACAAAAAACAAAAAAAAACAAAAAAAACAACTATTTTAATATTGCCACAGATGGAAGTAACGGAACTTAAGGGTAATATAGATCTATCTCGTTATGACTTTAGTTAAGGATCGCATAAAAAAACAAAAACAAACAAAAAAAACGAAAATGAAAGACTGATTGGTGGATAGAGTAAATTAATATGCATCAATTTGAGATGTTAGAAAGCCAAACATTTAATGGTGTCACGGTGCCAAGGAAATTGCCTTACAGTAAACCCTCAGTAACTGGGCACTTTTTGGTCCCGTTTCCTATTGACTATACCATAAAGCTAGCTATCTGCCTAAAGTAAGCATCTTTCTCCAATCTTAATTTGCCTCAGTTCTATGTGACAAGCCATAACCATTAATTTCCGAACAGGCTCTTAATTTCAATTTCCAGATGGTGAAAATAGAGCCGCCTCTATCCTCACCGTGGAAGTATACCAAACTGTACCATCATCACCCAGCCCCAAGGGACCTCCCCTCGCTCTGTTATATAAGTGTTAAGCTTGGGGGTTTAACAGAGCGTGGGGAGGTCCCTTGTGTTCATCATCACCATACACAGTGAAAATAGACCAAGCCCTATCCTCACCGTACGGTGAAAATAGACAAAACTCTATCCTCACCGTACGGTGAAAATAGACCAAACTCCTTCCAAACGCTATTCTCACCGCACGGTGAAAATAGACCCAACGCTATTCTCACCGTACGGTGAAAATAGACAAAACTCTATATCCTCAACGTACGGTGAAAATAGACAAAACTCCTTCCCAACGCTATTCTCACCGCACAGCGTACGGTGAAAATAGCATCGTCCTAAATAAATAACTTGAAGAAAAATAAGAAGTCGATCTGTGACATAATAATAATAATAATAATAATAATAATAATAATAATAATAATAATAATTTAAACAGGAGCTCACCTGCCTCGTCACGAGTCGTGTGATGTGTCTTGCCTGTCGGGGAGTGGGAGCGGAGATCGACCCGGTGTCAGGTGCGACAAGTTTGACTTGTTTTTCTCGCAGTGTTAGTTATCAAATCAACACTCCGCACGCCTTATAAAGGCCACACATTTCTGTTGCAGTTGTGTGGTGAAATCCATAAGTGCTAATGCGCACCTATTGTTGTCGTCCGGGTTTCCCCAATGTTGTGCAACCGCACCACGGCCACAAATAAGCACAAGACATCACACTGTATTAGCTGTAGCTGCCCTCTAGTGGCTAAAATGTGAAGTATATTATGAGGGCCACACGCTGTCCTCGTGTGAGCAGTCAATCCACTAACAAAATACCTTTATTTTTGGACAAGACAATTACATGTACAACCTACTTAAACTCTTCAAAGTTTTACCTCTAATAATCATCGTAGACTGTTAGAACAGGTGGGATGCAATGGTTGGTTTATGTGCATACAGTTGGACACGAAGTGCACAATGCCTCTTCAAACTGTTGACTAGCCAACTACGCCCTCTGTGGACCAAACGTGAACACCAGAATCTTGATTGCATTGACCCATCATCTGGTATTGTGAATATCGCAAGGACTAAATGCATACTAAGCAACACCAATGATGAGGAAGAGAAACCATATGTACATTCCATATTTTAAGTATTATAATGAATAAATAAATAAAATGAATAAATAAATAAATAAATAAATAAATAAATAAATATTAGAATTAGGCCTACTGGTGTACTAGTGAGTGCCCATGCAATTCAACTTTACTTCCGTGGCCGAGGACACATAGCTTAGCACCTACTTTATCACAAATGGATCACCATCTTAGAAGTAATCAAGAAGTAAAATTTATCTATGGTTGTGAGAGATCCCAGCCTGTAGCTTTTCAAACCTTCAAATAGAGTTGTCCGCAAAGAATTGTATTTTGCAAACTGCAGCATCTAATGGAGGGTATCTTCTACCTCACCTTGTCAGGAGAGACAGAGCAAGTTGTATTTTTGACATTAATACAATTGTATCTCTCCAGTTCAATATTCAGTTTGTTGGCACTAATTCTAGGCTAACTGAAATATTTTTGTTTAGGTAATGGGATATTAAGTTTCAGGTATTTTTCTCTGTGAGAGCCCCACATTTCACAGCCACAAAGGCTAATCGGTAGTACTAATTGTTCAAATAAGTTGATGTACACTATGGGGTATATATTGCTATTACCTATTGACTTTTTAAAACGAAATGCTGCTTGTAGTGGTTTGATTCCTATATTTTCAGCAGATGACCAAAATGTACGGCTCAAGGAAATAGTTCATCCTAAATAGGTATATTCACATATATTCCAGTTGAGTGTTGTCAGATTATAATTTGAACTTTTCACCACAAAGCTTGCCAGTTTTATTAACCTGCATAATTTATGATTTACTAAAGGTAACTGAAAGAAACCATTCTTTGCGGTAATCATGTAACTTTTTTATAGCTTTTCGTAATCCAGAAGGAGACGTTGATAGCAAGACGTAAGTCGTCTGCATAAAGTAGTGAATTTAATTTAGTTCCAGCCATTATGGGGGGTATCATCATCATCGTCGTCGTCGTCGTCATCATCATCATCATCATCATCATCATCATCATCATGTCCAATGTAGTCAGGCAAATCATTAACAAACATGTTGAATAACTGGAGCTTTAAAAGCCCCTTCCTTTACTCAAATGTTACTGTAAAAAAACTCTTTTCATATTTTTCAGTTTAATGCACAATTTTGTGTTGTTCTCCATTGCCTTCATAACATTGTAGAACATTCCTTGTTCCCTATTTTTTTGTAATTTATATAGAAGTCCTATAAGCCATACCCGGTGATAAGCTTTTTGTTCTCTTCAAAATGCACAAAAGATATATACAATTTACCCCGTTGATGCGTTATTGATTTGTCAAATGATACTCTCAATACAAAAATGTGATCCAATGTCCGTGAATTTTTCCGAAGACCTATTTGATGATGGTCATCAATATAGCATTTTTCAAGTCTTGTTCATTGTGCTGTAAAAGACCTTGCTCACACAATTATTTATAACCAGACCCCTGTAATTTCCTGGTGTGGTAGTACTGCCTTTTTGTGTAAAGATGTTATGTAACCTTCATTCCATGCCGGGGGATATCAGATCTGAAGATCGTGTCAAAGACCTTACGGTAAACGGGTCTAAAATATGGAAATCAACATTTTGCTTTACTACTAGCGTAATTAACTTATTCAGAAGTCATGGGTGTACTGTAAATCCATGGTCTCCATGCATGGTGCACCGCCTTTTGGCGACAACCCAGTGTGTATCATTACGCTTAAAGTAAACCTTTGAAAAACGAATGTTCCTATTACAATTCTTGGCACATTGTTTCCTTTTGTCAGTTCCACTGTCATTCACTTTATTGTTATCATTGACGGGTTATGTCTTGGAAACTAAAGCTGCTATGCTGGACTATCAAGGAGAGAAGTTAAAGGCTTTGCTTGTTCTCCGATCCTCTTTCGTTTGAAATAAAATACTTTTAATCTAGTTGTAATAGTTATATACAAATGAGGCACGTAGGTGGCAACAAAGAAAGAAAACAGAGAAAAAAAGACACCCCCCCTCCCTAATTATCATCGGGTGATACATCCCACTTGATACACAAGATTCAAGACGGGATTTACCTCAACTCGTGATAGCACTGAAAAGTCTACGATCTCTTACTGCAATCATTCGTAGATGACATGCGCATTCGTGTAGTCATCCTGACTGAGATGCGTATTTGACTTTCCACGTAGGCCTACCTTCTTGCAAAGGTTAAAGGTCCGAAGATCTCGTTTTCTACCATATTTTGTACTAACACGATTCAGGTTGTTACAGCTCTTCCATCGACTTTCCCGTAAAGCTGATAGACAACAAATTTGTACACGCAGGTTCAACGGTTACTCAGCAAACAATCATGGATAAATCTAAGAAATCTAACCAGTACAGAAAGTACAGAATGAGATGGGGAAATGGATACTGGGAGCAGCACCATATGCAGCAACAGAAGCAGTCCTAGGAGAGTTAGGATGGAATAAAATTACAGACAGAATTCCCAAAGCAAAGCTTAAGTACTGGGGGTGTTTACAATCAGTAAATGAAGACAGGTGGTACAGGAAGGTTTACAATGAAGTAGTCAAGGAACAAACAAGATGGGTCAAAGATATAAATAAGTTGGCAGAGAGATACGAATTGAAATGATATGATGAGGTTGAAAACTGGAAAGTGTATATAGGTAGGACTGTTACAGAGGGCTGGAAAGAAGACTGGAAAAGAGGTGTCAGGGAAAAGAGTACACTAAAAGCATACAAGGTACTAGAAAAACCAAAGAAAAGTGTGTTGGGATGGAGGGAAGGGATCCAAGCTTCTTTTTCAAAGTAGGGCAGGAGTAATCAATCTAGAAAAGAGAAAACAGAAGCGGACAACAGGGAGTAATGGTAAATGTAAGGTATGTAGACAAGAGGCAGATGAGACAGTGGATCACTGGCTGTTGTGGTGTGATGCATATAGAGAGATAAGAGAAGAATTTTTCAGAAAGTGGCACAGGGAAGACTATAATAACAAGGGTCTAGAAGAGGTTCAGTGTTTAGAGGAAGAGGAACGTGTAGCATGGGTTTTAGGTTTGAAGGGTGGCTTTCTGGGAGGCAGGAAAGGCACTAAAAGTGTACAGGACTACCTGGTAGGTTGCTGGGAGAAAAGAAATGAATTGATAGGGCTTGATAGCAACAGGGTGAATTAGAATCTTAAATGCAGGGAGGAGAGGGAATGGTGGTAGCCCTTATAAGGGCTCCCGTGGGATCCCCCATGGGAAATGCCTGAGCCTTAGAGGCGGGGATAGGGTGTATGAGGGAAGGTTTTTCTGTCTTTTTATGGGGGGGGGGGGCTACAAGCGATGAGTGTTGGGGGATATATCCAGGGCCAGGGGCCCACCACAGCTGTGAGAGAGTGTGTGGTGGACTCTTTGCCTCGGCTCTGGTCCTGGTAAACATGGCAGCATGAGCTGATTAGCATAACCATGGTTTCCTCCATCTCATGATCATCATTTTTTTCCCCCAGGCCACCTGTGTCACACAGGACCGCGGCGCATAAGCGGAGAGCCACATTATTATTATTATTATTATTATTATTATTATTATTATTATTATTATTATTAATAATAATAATAATAATAATAATAATAAGAGGTTGACACTTTGTGGGCCAGTCCTTGCACAGTAAACTCAACAATTTGCAGTAATAAGTAATATCCAACGCTCGATGTGTGCACCTACGCCATGCTATAAAAAATCTTTATACATGTGGATGAGGGAAATCCTATAAGACACACCCACAGAGTGACATACAGAAAATATTGAATAATCTACACTTGGTGTGAGAGAAAGCTTGAGAAAATCGGGCCAGTTAGCAAATTACATTGGCCAGACATGTCACCAATGGCAGGGTCAACATGGCCTTTGAGTGTGTCATTATACCGAATTTGTGTCCAAGATGTGCATCCCTTTCTACAAATTTTATCCATTCCCCATTGATGTGAAAATCATCGATACAGGGTTTCTCTCCGAAAATTTACCAAATTCATTACATATAGACATCAGTGTACTTATTAGGTTCTAGATATGGGATGCAGGTCGAGTTGGCGTAACTGGTAGCATCCAAAAAGTACTTCCATTGTGGCGCCGGTATGTATGTATGTATGTATGTATGTATGTATGTATGTATGTATGTATGTATGTATGTATGTATGTATGTATGTATGTATATATGTATGTATGTATGTATGTGTGCATGTGTGTATGAAGTAGTGAATTTATTCACAAGTTCAAGTTCAAGTTCTTTATTTAACCAGTTATGCCCACTGGGGCCTGACAGTTACAAAAGAATTGTGACATAATACAAAATGCCCTCAGAAAGCGTAGGAAGCAAACTAGAAAACAAGATTTGTTAAAAAGCAAATCTGTCGATGTGTCTTCAAAAGTTGTAAATATTAAATGTCACAACTTTTGTCCTTTGGTAATAAACATTATATTAAGCTCATGGCTGGATGAAAATTTCAAAGTCCAAATGACCTTGACCTTTGACCTTTACAGGTCACATGTAAATTGCAAAAATGTAGACTGTTACAATACCCACAATTGAAGCCCAACATGAATCAAATCAGATGAAAATTGGCCAAATTATGGCAAGACGAAACTTTCAAAGGGCCAAATGATCTTGACCTTTGCCCTTTTGAGGTTACATGTTCTTATAAAAATGTGCAGTGTTACAATAGCTACAATTTGAGCCCAACATGATCAAAATTGGATAAAAATTGACCAAGTAATGGCTTGAAGAAAGTCACTGTCGAAAGTGGCCTTTGACCTTGAAATGACCTTTGACCTTGAGATGATCTCTACCTGAAGTGAACCTTGACCTTTAAATGACATTTTGGTCTAAAATTGACCTTGACATTTGAGATTACCTTTGCCTTGCTATGATCGAACTCCTATACACTTGGAATCACATCTACTATAGTATATAAGATATTGAAGATTTACAACTTTAATTAGCCTTCATTTGCATAATTTTGAAAAGCATGACCTCTCACCATAAAAAGGTGAGACTTCATCTATAGAAGTATAATTGTGCCAAGTTTGGAGTTTCTACGCATAATACTTTTCAAATGAAATGTTACTTTTTCACATCCCTAAAGCCATACAGAAAACTTGTTCAAGTTCATGAAAATTCTTCCTTTTCATAAATTGTATTTTTTGACTGTATGTTTTCTAGTTTATAATGAACTGAGTGGTACATCTCCTACCAAATTTGGATTTCAACATCGATGTTTGACACACAACTATAACACTTGAAATAGGTGCTTTCTGTCCCAATCCCAATATGAAACTAACTACTTTTGTCAAAGTATATTACATACTGGACCTAAATTTTTCAATTTAATCCCCGAAGGGATGAAAAATGTTATATCTGTTTTTTACCTTTAAAAGAAAATTGAAGTATTGGTTACTGGAAACGAATCTTGATATTTATTCATATATATATATATCCTCACAGGAGATTTAGCAATTTAGCTCTCTCTTCATCCAGGACTGCTCCTGTTTAATTATTTGGCTAAACGCACATTCTGATGTAAAAAGTGCCACACCATATTTTTTGTTATCTACTATAGCAATACATAATCACATTGTTCTGTCTCAATTCAAATTACTGTGAAGCTCTTGGTAAACATATATGAACTATATATGTCTGTATCTACTTTTATACTTACTGATTTACCTCTAGTTTTGTAGCTGTTTCACATGCCAGCACATGTATTTATCTAATTGATGGATGGCCGTACAAGGCACAGCCTTCTGGCCATCCTCGCACATACTTATTGCATATATATTGTATTACTATTATTGGTGTGAATATATATTGTATTACTATTATTGGTGTGAAATAAACTATTTGAATTGGATAAATTTGCCTGGAAAGAAAGAAAGAAAGAAAGAAAGAAAGAAAGAAAGAAAGAAAGAAAGAAAGAAAGAAAGAAAAAAGAAAGAAATAAAGAATTTCTAGAAAAACAATATGTCTGTGTGCCAACACAGACATAACTAACAACAGATAGTACACTTAATACATGAATGACCAGGTCAATGTTGGTTTTAATGATTTCTATGCCTCACAGCTGAAATTCAAGGCACGCACAGGCTCTTTATGTCTTAATGAAATTTTGGATCGGTGGGGAATTTGTACCTCTTAATGTGAATTGTGAGAAAGTGGTAAAAAAGACAGCTCATTTTGCATTATTATGCCCAGGCCTCAACGCCATAAGAATGTCATGTTACACAGAATTAGAAAGGGAATTACGAAAATATGGCGCAAAAAAAGTATGGGCCTTCAAGTAGCTCCTCTATATTAGGTAAACTGTGTCTGTTGTTTGGAGACCATGGGTACTCCTTTGGTGACAACATTGGGGATCTATTTCACAAAATAAGCAAACAGTTTCTGGTTGAGGCGTGGCCTTTTAGACAAGAGTCTCTTGAGCCGACCTAAAACTCGCTTTTCTGCTCCGCCCTCTCACGGTGTAGTGCACGTCATTCTGGGGGTAATGTCAAACTGACTACTGCCCGGTGTCGTTAGACGGTAGTCACAATCATAATATACACAAGTACGTCTTCTGTGTTTTTAGTTAACAATTTTTAAAAGACTATATGTTACTATTTTATTTAAATGTGTCTGACGGTTATATTTAAAGTGTCTCACGCACCGTGGGCCCTACCCTGTTCACGGTGCCCCCGTTGTAAAGGGGTAGTTTCAGAAATAAATTATAGAATAATTATTATTATTATTATTATTATTATTATTATTATTATTATTATTATTATTATTATTATTATTATTATTATTATTATTATTATTATTATTATGCTGACTGATATGTCAAACATACCCGAGTTATTTGTGATGCACAGAGGCATCATGTACTACAAAGAGAACAAAATGACTTTGGAAGAAAATAGAAATAGAAAACTAGAAAGGAAGATTTGCTTCACAGCAAATCTGTATATGGCCTAGCAAAATTTGAATTATAGAAATGCTTTGAAAAATGTTTATTGCTGTGATTCTGAAGCAGAATAACACACCTAGCTGCAGTATGTTGGAAGTGTTCAAGGTTAATGTCTAAGCTTAATGACACAAAATATATTAAAGCATTTTAGGGGGACTACTACCGGTTGGTGCAGATAGACGGAAGAGTTTTAGTCTAAGTGTATGAAATTATTTATTACTGGAAAGCCAATGACTACCCCCTGTTTGGTGGATATCATAAATTAGAGCTTTTTTTTTTTAATATTTCATATCACAAAAAAAAAGAATTGTAGATATGATCCCTTCACAGTAATTCATTTTAATGTCATATCACTGTAGGTATATCACAAATCAGAGCAACATTACTTTCACATATCACGTACCACAAATTGCCGTTTCCCAATAAGGGCTGCAATACATGCAAAACTATAACACTTTTAACACCTATATTTTATATACATGCATAAACAAAAGTAAAGATTATGACATATTAATAGCAATGGCAGCCGATATGCAACTGTTAAAGTTATGTACACTTTATGTTGTATCCTGATGGTTGTGACAGACCTAGTTTGAATTCCCTTTATATAAATAACTGAATCAACTTAAAAAACAGTTGCTTACTGCAAGGCTGTATGCTATAACACAATGTACACTACTAGAAAGAGTTGTAAAAATTTTACTTATCAATCAAGGAGGTACTTGACATCCATAGGATTTATCTGTTCAACTTAACAGAACATTTTTGATGTTATAATGGGACCTTTTCAAGCATGTTGTCCATTATTATTATATCCAATGTTTGGCAGTTATTTATTATCACATTGTAATAAGCCTCCTTTCCAAGCTAGTGCATTAAAAAAAATCCTCCATTCCAAGTTCAGTACAGGAAATCTCGACTTCATGTACTTTCAAATTATTCAACACTTAGAATTACTGTGCTGTCTCCAGAGTGTGCCTCTAATTAGGATCTGTAAGAATTTTATGACAAGTAAATGGTGTCTCCAAGAGATAATGACAAGTTTTCCCCAGTGTGGAAATAAAATTGAGGGTTTATGGTGAATAAAATGGAAACCTGCAACTACAACCACAAGTACACCTCAAATGTGAAGGGTCTGCAATGATGCTGTGTGTCACATGCTTTGGGGCGTTCGAAAGAGAACATATTAATAGCAATGGCAGCCGATATGCAACTGTTAAAGTTATGTACACTTTATGTTGTATCCTGATGGTTGTGACAGACATGGATCTGCATAGTGAGACAAAAAATAATTTTATATACAGATTTATAGCGGAAAATTATGTGGAACCAGTGTTTATGTATATGTAGTGCCACATGTTGCTGGATTTCTAACATATGAACATGTGACAAATATATATTATCCAGCAAAACCCATCACCCCCATGGGGTCCATTGGTAATGGTACAGTCATAAAGCAGCACCTGTGTTCTCTGCATGTTTACTTCTTTTTTTTTTCAATTTGAGGCATTTCACTCAAAATTTAACTTCATCATTTGGAGAAAACAATCCATTAAACCTAAGTTAAAATTCTTTTCTCACAGCGGTTTTCATTTTACGCATTTGTTTCATGTGTGAAACAAACAAAAAAACAAAAACAAAAAAGCCGCACAACAGCAAAATAAAGTCAGTTTATTGGATATGTCAACATTTGTGCTGAAGGTCAAGGTTAAAAAACCAATACAGTAATGCAATATTTGCTGGAACCTTATCTGAAGGACAAACGATAATGACATTTGCTAAAATCTTCATAAATTGTTCCCCAGGCTAAAACTGTCAAGACCTCCATACTTTGTACATATAAACATAAGAAAGAAAGAGGGGGAGACGGGGGAGGGATGGGGAGGAGAGAGAGAGAGGGACCAACCTGCCCCCCTCCCCCTCGACCTTCCTACAGAGAGAGAGAGAGAGAGAGAGAGAGAGAGAGAGAGAGAGAGAGAGAGAGAGAGAGAGAGAGAGAGAGAGAGATGCATGTCCAGTGCTGAGGGCCCAGTCCAGCACCCCATGGGGCTCTGGCCACCAGTGTGAGGCAGGCTTGCATATTCAGTGGACCCTATCTAAAACCTGATTTTCAGCCAATCAGCAGCGAGCAGAACAATTTTGTAGCCACACTGAACCCATACATGCATTTTCCTTAACACAGGGTTTGCAAGGTGATTATGAGCTTTTTACATAACAAGTATTGAGTGATGACTGTTCCATTAAATACTTCAGCAAGTGAATCTGACTTAATCGTAAATATAAAAAGTTTCAAAATTTGTCACATTTAATCGCACTTCTAGAACTTTTGTTCACTGTCCATTGACAGATGTCTCAAACCTACATGTGTAAGTTAGAACTTTGTATCTTTCTGCAATAGTTTGGAAAATATGGAGCTTTTACAATTTTAAGTGCCCCTAATTTGCATAATTATTAAGCATCATGGCTATTTCAAACCAGTTGCTCATTTCACCGGTCGGTGAGTCACCATGGCAAGTTTGGTGATTGTCGGAATGATAGTGTGCGAGAAAAACTCCAGAAAATTTTGGTTGTAAAGAAGAAGGAAAGAAAAAAGAATTCTTGGAAAAACAAAATGTCTGGGTTGGGACCCAGACATAATTATGACACAGGTCACGGTGTAAAATATACTGCAAGTATCTTATCAACTGTTGTACTGCCTGAAGAACCACCATATCTATCTCATTTAATTTACTAACTTGACTTTCAAAGTACCAATAAACCCAAGATGTGTAAAGAAGGTACTTGACATACATAGTAAATTAGTATACAAGATATATCACCTACATGTGCATGTAACTAAAGTACCATGCTGTCCAATAATCTCTTATATAGGCCTACTATCTAAAAATACAACTTATGTGCAAGCTTATGTAGTACAAACACATATCTATCTGACGGAACCGGAAGTTGTACTATGGGAGCAAGACAGCAAAACTATACATTGATTGAGCTTTGTCCATGTCTACAATGAGAACTTGACCACACTATGACAGGTTTCAAAACATGTATGAATATAATTGCCTTATTGAGTGAGTAAATTGGAATCACCAGTGAACATAAGTAGTTGAAACTGAAGATGAATGGAAAGAGGAATGGACAGAGAGTGGAAATCAAGAGAGTATAAACAATTAAGCATTTTTAAGAAGGGTAAGTCTTTGGTTTTGAAATTTTGGACATTTCAGTGGAAAGTGTATGATATCTTGCTCAGTTTAGGATTATGCAATGCCTCAAGCATCGCTGAGGAGTTGGCACACTTACCCATGCCGATTTTTACAGTTTACAGTGAAAACATCTCATTTGCCCATTTCAGTTTGAGTTGACTGTGGCCTTTAAACTTCTATACGATTTAACCAGATAAATCCAATGACGGGCTGGAATACGTGACCATAGCTTCTGGAACAGGCTGTCATGCCACACCATATCAAAGCATTTATTCGCATGTAATCCAGAGACCAGACTCCTTGAATGCATATATCTGACAGTCTTGGTCACCCAGATCCAGCCTTCCTCTTGTTTCCTGGGAATAGTCCCACCACCTTTTTCCCGATGGCCTGGAGCACCCCATTTTCCTGGCAACCTCCTGCTGGGAAAGGCCAGCATCCAACATCCCAATGACTCTGCCCCTGTCATAGTCAAACTGTTTCCCTGAAATCTGTCATATTCAAAATCTTTCCCTGAGCTCATACAAATCAATACACATGGCTTTATTACCAGATTACAAAAATCAACAAATGCCATGATACAAATCATTATCAATTGTGATATCCGCTGGACAACCAGGCTGTGGAGCTACTGGACAGAAATATTGTACATTATACACTTGTGGTAAATGAGCAGTCCTTCCAGACTTGCTTACTACATATTGCATACATTTTATTATATGTTTTTGTTTTCTTAACCTTGTATAAACTGTTTACTGTGAAGAATCATTTTATGTACTATGGACTTTTAGTCTGAAATAAAGCTAAATCTTATCTTATCTTATCAAACAGTTGTACCTGACCGGTATGCTGTGGCATTGTGGATTCACATTTATCCCAGAAGTGCCATGGCCCCTTATAAAGCGTACAGGCACCCCAATACCAGACACACTTTTCACACCTCTCTGTCTTCTTTTCATTGATACTGCAAATATCCCTTTATGGCTGTGAAATTTGGGGCTGCAACCTAGCCTTCAAATCGTTAAATGTCTTAGAAATGTGACCGCTTACCTGCTGAAAAATGTCCACCTCAGCTTTGCAAAATTTTCTTTGGGGATACATAAAACACTTCTAATGCTGCAGTTTGTGGTGAACTATGCTTAATGCCAGCATATGAAAAAGATTTTTGAAAAGTATTCTCAAATATATTAATGAAAAAATCACTGATCTTGGCCACAGTTCATTACAAGGTACATTCAGTCTCTGACGAGCCCAGTGCAGGGCGAAACCGGTCAGACAGTCGTTATTTATTAGCAGAAAACAGACCGGCACATTTGCCTTCACGGCACTCGCCTGGTTTTTCATTGTTATTTATTTAGCATGATATGCTGGAGTTTATTTATTTCTAGTCCTTATTATTTGAAACCAGTACAGGTCTCATGATTCACAATGTGGTTGTAGTTTATCTCTACTTCAGATCAATCTATTGGTGCTACGATTGTTACCACCACGGTATTACCCAATGGTTGACTGAAGATTGTGCCTTGTAATGCTACAAATTGACACTACTGTATTGTATTCTCTGCTTGCAGTGAACACCATACCATCGTTTGGGCTTAATGTGGCACCATCGTGACTCCATCTTTTAGCCTTTTGTTTCTACAATGTATAACGTTTCTATGATGGCATATGCATGTATTAGCTCAAGTTGAGATGCAGTGCCCACCACAAGCAAAAATAAAACAGATGCCATGATCCTAATGCTCTACCATCACAATAAAAAAAAAATCTTTTTTCTGAAATGTATTCAATCTACGAACTTAAAAAATTAATCAAGGTTAGCCATATAATGAAATATATCCAACTTCCACATGATACACATTTGTGGTACAATTGGCATCATTTGCCTTATTCTTTATCATGATATTGAATTAAATGTCCCTTCCTTGAGTGTTTAATGACCTTGAAAAGTAGGTCAAGGTCACACAATCATTGGATCATGGTGACCAATAATTTAAGTCACCACGTAGAGTTTTATATAGAATGTAATCTAGTACAATTTGGATCTAGAGGCCCAATTCCCTTTGTCACTGATTCCAATCTACATCCTACCATTACAAAATCACCTCTTCCAATTTGACAGATCTGATGATCTTACAAATATAGGTCAATGTCACTGATCTTACATATTATATTAGCAATGAACATAATCTATATATTCTGTAATTTGGCTTGTCCAATTCAATTATTTTTTGAGATATGGAATTTTTGTATCTTTCAAGACAATTTAACTCAAAATTCCGTCAAATCATGAGTGGCACCACTAGTATCATAATCAACCGAGATTTTGACCTCTTCTGCAATCAAACTACAAATCAAGAAGATCCATAAAAAATTATGGATACTAGACTAGTACCAAGATTTTCACATTTTGATCTGTATGTTACATAACACTATAGGTGGCGTCACCAACATTAATTTTGATGAAGATTTTCACACACTTTATTAGTTCTAAACGTATAATGGGCCTAATAAAAAAATCTGGGGTGCAGAGCATTCACAAGATGACTCATCTATTTAAACTGGCCATTTGACCTTGACCTCAGATTACACAATCGTTATGTTCAAATATATGCCCACACGAAGCTCTCCATACATGGCCTGTTTGTTCAAATCAGGTCATAATTTTTTAAGATATAAGAGAAAAACAGTAAATTTGGACAACTGCCAAACCCCATAATTACTGAGTCACGATGACCCAAAAAGTAGGTCACTAAGTACAGTTTTATATACAATGTAATCAAGTGCAATTTTGATCTGGAGGCTCAATTCTCTTTGCCATTGATCGCCAAGCTATACCATGCCACTACAAAATCACCTTCAACTTTACAAGCATGGTGATATTACATAACATTTTAGCATTGGCCAAGGTCCATGTATCCTATAAATTTGGTCAGTCTTATCAAATTACTTTTCAAGATATGAAATTTTATATCTGAAACCACATTTTGGCTCATAATTTCTGCCAAATTATAGGTGGTGCCACTAGTATCATTAGCAACTTAGACTTTGACCTCCCCCATAATCCCACCACATTTCATGAAGATCCATTAAAATTACAGATGCTAGAGAGCATTCACAAGATTTTCATATTTTGGCCCATATATTACATAATACTATAGGTGAGACCACCACTATCGAAAGACACCTAGATTTTCATACACCCTATAAGGCCTGAAAGTTATACTGGGTTAACTTGAAAACTGTGGACAGCATTGCGCTGACAAGCAAAAGTTTACGGACAGACAGAGGCATGAGGGGTAATATAGCTCTGCAACCTTAGGTCAGCAGAGCTTAAAATCATCTCATGAAATGCATTCTATCTGTGACCTTGAGAAAGTGTGTTAAGGTCATCTAGCTTATGCCCAACTCCTTCTAAACATACATAAGCGTCCTTTAAGAAGTTCTTAATGACCTTAAAAATGGTCCCCATTACCAAAAAATTACACATAATTGAAGACCACTGGCCCACTGCATAACTGGTGTAATTTTTGTAGGGCGCTGTGTAAATTGATGATCACAATTATGAATTTAATAATGTACTTTTCACACCCATGATGTTAGCTCCAATAATTAATACCAGTGATGCCACCATAACTCCATGTGATGGGCGTATGTATAAATGCGTGTCCACATATTCAGATGTAATGACCACCACACAAAAATCACTACAGAATATATATGTGCAGGCCATGATCACTGTCATGCTACAATTTTAGTCTAGCGATATCTCAAGATTCAGAATTGGATCATTTTACACACTTTTTGGTTCATAACGCATCAAAACATAGGTGGCAGCACCAGTATCACCATCAATTGAGATTTTGATCTCCACAATCCCTCCGAACTTCATAATGATCTGATAACAAGAAGCCCATGGGCCTAATGTTCTGCTGGCATCGGGCCTATATTGCACCTGTTGATTCCAAAGCTGTGAGTCCTCAAGTGGCTTCTGAACATATAAAGTTTAATGTAAAAACTGTCCACCAGATAGCACTTCGCTCCACATGTAATCACAGCTTATTTGTGCTACTCCTGTGATGAATATCGTTGCATGTGCCAAGACAACATATGAGTGAGGCCTTAACTTTATGTCCTCAGTGACCTTCAGACAGAAGATCAAGGACACCCAGAGTATTTAATACAACAGGCCCAGGCCTACCTGGTGCTGTGCTGATATTGCCATTGAAGTCCAAGCTACACCCTGCCATAACAAAATCACCTCTTTCAACTTTACAAGCATGGTGACCTCACAAAAATATGTCAAGTTCACTGACATAACATCTGATTCTAGCTTTGGACATTGTCTATATATTCTATAAAATTGGAAAGTCTAATTTAATTCCTTTTTGACATATGGAATTTTATATCTTAGAGCACATTTTTGCTCATAATTTCCATTAAATTATAGGTGGCACCACTAGTATCATTACCAACATACCTTTGATCTCCCCCACAATCCCAGGAACTTTGGTGAAAATATGCCAAAAAATTTAGATATGCTAGAGTGTTCACAAGATTTTCATATTTTGACCCTTATATTACAGAATATTGTAGGTGGCACCACCAATATCGAAAAGAATCTAGATTTTTACACCCCCTGCAACTCCTGAAAGTTATATTTGGCTAACCTGACAACTGTGGACAGTACCGTGGTCACAAGATTTTCACATTTTGACCTGTATATTACATAATACTATTGGTGGCGCCACCAACATTCATGGCGACAAAGATTTTTATACACTTTATAACTCCTAAACATTACATGGGCCTATCTCAAGAATTGTGGGCTGCAGAGCATTCACAAGATGACCCCAATATTCAAACTGGTAATTTGACCTTGACCTTTAACTCGGATTAAAAAAATTGTTTGTTCCAAATATACCCCCACATCCAGCTTTCCATATATAGTCTGTTTGTTTAAATTGGGTAATAACTTTTCAAGTTATTGAGGAAAACCAATAAATTTGGACAGACACCAAAGTCCATAATTACCCGGTCATAGTAACCCAAAAAGCAGGTCACCAAGTCTAGTTTTTGTATTATGTAATCAAGTGCAATTTTGATCAGGAGGCCAAATTACCTTTGCCATTGATGTCCAAGCTACACCCGACCAATACAAACTCACCTGTTCAACTTTACTAGCATGGTGACCTCACAAAAATAAGTCAAGGTCACTTATATTACATAACATTCTACCTTTGGCCATGGTCTATATTTCCTGTAAATTTGGCAAGTCTAATCCAATTTCTTTTCCAAAATATGGAATTTTGTATTTTAAAACACATTTTGGCTCATAATTTGTCAAATTACAGATGGCACCACTAGTATCATTACCAACTTAGACTTTGACCTCCCCCACAATCGGTGAAGATCCCCCCAAAATTAATGATGCTCTAGTGTTCACAAGATTTTCAAATTTTGACCCCTATATTACATAAGTATGTAGGTAGCGCCACCAATATTGAACTCGGCCTAGATTTTCATACACACTTAAGTCCTGAAAGTTATATTGGGCTAACTTAAACCTGTGGATCGTGTAGGGCTAACAAGCAAAAGTTAACAGATGGAGGTCTCCTTTGACGGACATGAGCGTTCGCATAATTAAGGATGCCAGAGTGGTCACAAGAGTTTCACATTTTGCCCCAGGTATTAACGCTGGATGTGGCACTACCAATATTGATAAGGACGCAGATTTCCATACACCCTGAAACTTGTATGGGGCGAACTTGAAAACTGTGGACTGTATTGTGTCCAAAAGCAAACATTAACAGTTGGCTGGAGCAACACACATTAGTCTTTTGAGTGACCGACCACCCCTTGTGCCCACCAAAACACGGTCGTATAGTGCAGGTGGTCACTCATAGGGGGGTCGTGACAGGGAATGGTGTAGTGATTGCAGGATCTCTGAAACCTTTGGTCTGCAGAGCCAAAAATGCAGCCCTATCTGTTGAAGAAGTTTAGGTCTAGGGGTCCTCTACAAATGTCCCTTAGTAATTTCAAATCAATTGGCCATGTGGTTTCGGAGATTTTTTACGATTTTGCCAAAAAATGACCCCCCCCCCCATTAAAATCCAAAAATCGCTCGAGCACAATTATTTGTACACTTTTAGCACCGACCCACCAAAGATACACAACCAACAAATTTTACACGGAATGAGAAGTGCTGCTGCCACAAGGTGGAGAACTGTATGATAATCTCGTTAGGGAGCAGGTAACACCTCAACCAATGGTAGCTTGGCCAGCATGCCTGGCGCACAGAGTTTAAAGTAAAGCTAATTATCCCATGACCATTAACGAATGACATCACAGCTAAAGAGCCCACCCAGGAAGTAAAAAATGTGGCCCACTTTTCCTGCCCAGTTCCTATTACCTTTAAGTGAATCTGACCGCTGGTTTTGCAGAAGTTGAAAATTTGAGTTCTGGATGGACAGAGGGGTGGAAGATGGGACAGAGAACAGATGCCTAACCATCACATTAGCTCAGCTGAACAAACAAAATCATCTCCATGTGGGTAAAAACAATGTTTATTTATACGTCCAGTCAAAACTATGTAACAGCCATATACGTAACGTGGAACAAAGTAAGTGTATTGACCTCTGACCTGGCACACCATGTACAATATGGCCGACTTCAGGCAGTCAAACTGTGCATAGATTATTTCATTCCTGACCTGAATCTCTGCCTCATCATCAACATGTTGAGCCAAACTATCAACATCTATGGGCCAACCAATGAAGACACTGGGATCCAGGTAGAAATTAAATTGTTGGCATCATCACTTATTTCCACAACACAATTCTTGAACGGCTAACAACCTTGGTGGAGAGCACAAATACACTTTTGAAAACAAAACAACCCCCCCCCCCAAAAAAATCACAAAAAGACAGCTCAATTAGAATCAATCAGAATGATGATCTCAATTATTGTGTCTAAGAAATTGTACTGCCTACATCCTAATCCTAATACTGCTGGCTGACAGCTCTAATAATTGATGGTACTAGTATACTGGATCCCTGTCACACTCCTCACTCTTTACTTCCACCAAGCCACATGAGCTTACACACTCTATAATATCAACCAAACATCGCCCCACACAGTAAACACCAAAACCTAAGCTCACCATTGGGTGAACAAGTTGGTACCAGTGACAATCAGAAGACCAACTGGTACCCTCCATGCTAGCCCGCAGTACATTCTGTCTCTTGTGATAACACAAGGATCCAGTTGTGTCAAGTGATATGATGACATTAATGACGTACATGTAATATTGAAATCACTGGTCACTTCTAACCACAGAGATGAAATTCGGCATATTCACATATTACACACTGAATTGACCACATTTAAAACAGATAAAGTCCAACAGGTCTCATAAAAACTCTGTACATCAAAGCTGATACAGCACGAGCTACAGCAAGTGAACAAGATCCGTGGTCTGGGTCCAGCATGAACCAACAGACATGGTCATTACTGCCGACACAGCGCCTGCATAAAGTATGAATCAACAAACATGGTCATTACTGCCGACACAGCTCATGCATAAAGCATGAATCAACAGACATGGTCATTACTGCCGACACAGCTCATGCATAAAGCATGAATCAACAGACATGGTCATTACTGCCGACACAGCTCATGCATAAAGCATGAGTCAACAGACATGGTCATTACTGCCGACAAAGCTCATCCATAAAGCATGAGTCAACAGACATGGTCATTACTGCCGACACAGCTCATGCATAAAGCATGAATCAACAGACATGGTCATTACTGCCGACACAGCTCATGCATAAAGCATGAGTCAACAGACATGGTCATTACTGCCGACAAAGCTCATCCATAAAGCATGAATCAACAGACATGGTCATTACTGCCGACACAGCTCATGCATAAAGCATGAGTCAACAGACATGGTCATTACTGCCGACACAGCTCATGCATAAAGCATGAGTCAACAGACATGGTTGTTACTGCTGATATAGTTCCTGCATGATGCTTGTACCAGAAGGTGTGGTCACCACCCCTGGTTTACACCGTGCATACTACAGGAAGCATAACTCCACAGAAGTGGCCAGCCGTCCTATTGCAGCTCCTGCATAAGACACAGCTGAATACAAGTGGTCACAACTAAGGTCATCCTGCCCCAACATCACAGAATTTCTCAACACATCTCTCGGTAAATTTTCGTGGATACAATTTTCGCAGATACATGATGCATGCTCACGGTTAGACACACTCTGTGTGTGGGGCATTATGCTACATATTTGTATATTTCAGTCATGCCACTACATAACACACAACACACTGTACATCAAAGCCTTGAACATGACGAGAACCTCCCGTAAATTTTCACTTATTGTTGAAAGGTCAAATACACATATCTCCATATAAGGAATGTACACCCTGGAGCAGACGACTCATACTGCATCCAGTGGGATGAGAATATTTCCTAGATTATAACTTTTCACACATGAACGAAGCAAAACTTGTTGCCATTGATGCAGTGCAATTTTTCCTAACCCAGGGTTCAACATTAGTGGGGGCCCTATTGCTCAAGATAAGGCCACCTTGGAAAGTATAGTTGTGGACAAATGGAATCCTTGTTGCACTTGAAATAGAGGGAAACCCAAAGAAAACTGGACAAGAAAGGCAGATATACAAGTTTTGTGCAAGTGGCACAAAATTCAATGTTGAGCCCTGGGTTATTGTTTTTTTCTTTTCTTTTTGTAGCCCAGTGAACTAGCTGAGGCAACACATAATGGCAAAGAAAGGCCCTTGTATACATAGGTGCTACTCTTTCTACATACAACATGCTGTCTCATAAAGTATACAAGTCATACAGAACAGCAGGGATGTGGCGACCAGCACAGAGAAGGAAGAGAAAACGGCATCTGAACCATTACTCATCTTTTCTTATGTGTGCGCTTCTTTTGATATGGTCACTAAATTTAAGCTCAAAAGAGAACATTGATCAATCAGAGGAAAACCTACATTCCTGACACAGGCACAGGAAGTACAGCATGTGACTGAACTCACCTGGAATCAGTTTGCATTTTTCCCTGCAGAGGGCACCAGCATCCAATATTCATTGGTAATACATTATATGTTTTTATTTATCTCTGGGGACAAGCTGGTCATCCTACCATACCCCTGCTGAGTGCATTCTTACCATACTGTACGCTGTCGCACCACACTACATACTCAAACATCAGAATAAAAATCACATGAATAAATTCTTGAGGATAAATCTTGTGTACACAGTTACATCAACCATATACACGAACGTATTAACAAGTGTCAACAATTCTGCCCTCACTGACCAGATCTCCCAGCAAGAGCAAACTTACTATCTCCACACAGATCCACCAAGGAACAAGGCGTACTGTGGTAATTCAAACCACTAGTAATGAGGCCTGTTCAGAGTCCAAAATGAGGCTGCATGGAGTGAGACATCACAAGTTGACATGTAATTCTGCATGTATGAAGTATCTCACGCATGACTCATTATCGAGGAAATGATCAGTTTATAGCCAATGAGAACTGAGTTGAAAATTTGCTTCTATTTACAATATTTACTCCCACATGATTATTTTTTGTGGTTTATTACTCCTATAGATCTGGTATATATTATATACCATGTGAGGGGGGCTTGTATGTGTACGCTTGACAAGATGACCACAGAGGGTTAGTAAATGCACTTAATTTTACCCCATACAAAACTCTATGCTGCAAAATGGGCCCAAGTGCTGGGGCAGCAAGTTAAGTAAATCGAAGCTGTGAGTTGTGTAAACTATCACCATAACACACATGGCCCTTTGCTATATTATTGTCTGTACATCATACATGTCAACGTACAAAGGCAATCCACTTTCCTGAGTGCTCTCAAAGCTGGACCAATTATTTCACATTACAAGAACAGAAAACATGACCACAGGTCATTTTTGACATGGTCCAGTTTCGAGAGATTCTTAACAGTTTACGGTCAACATACGCACCTGCACATACAAATGATTTTATTTTTTTCAATCTCAAGCTGTGTATCTCAATCTACTGAATTACTTCCTCATCTGATCATTATATTTATAAAGTTCAACCTTTAAGTATCTATACACACTTTAGGTAACACACTGGGTTTTAACATAACTATCTGCAAATACATTTGCCAGTTTCACCTGTTAATTCATTTTTTTAAGAATTTGTACACTTTCTTTTTTTCATTTTATTTTTGGTCACAACCCAGAATATCATCCAAATCACTCAGACTTACTATGCAACCCTTTTTTAACTTAATTTTGACAACTCTCTGGGATTTGGGTATTGCTCATTGCCAGAAAGATACTGCAGTCTTTAAGAAGACCTTTAGTATGGAGAGCTGATCCTCTTTAGCTGTTTGAAGGGTCTGTATTCCCTGCTGAAGACACGAGTTTGACGAGGATCATGCTGGTGGGCGTGCTGGTGTGCATGTCCTATAAATGCATGATGGCAGCCAGGGTAGCAGAGATGAGGGTCACTAGAATAGCAGCTGAAGCCGCGTTGACTGTCGCTGTATTACACAGGTCTCCCTTGCATTCGCAGTAACGGATCTTGATCTTTTTGGTTCCTGTCCTATCAATACAGCCCAAGTTTTTACGTCCCTCTTTGCCACACTGGCGATGGATGCGCACATCCCCTTGCACTGTCAACACAAATAAACCAAGTCACGGGTTACAAGATATTTAACTCTGATCAGCAAAGCATTAATGAGTATTGGTGAAATCATACATAAGCCGCAGTGAAGCTACACAAAATAAGATACTCTAATTTTTAGTCGGTGTATACACTGCATATAATGAACATGAAACAATACAAAAGCAGCAAATGTACTGTGTAATTATAGATCATCACATTACGTACTTGTCTGGAGGTCCTTGCTTCAAAATATTTGTACAATGGTCCCTGTCTTGAGAGACCACTCCAATGAAAGACCACCTTTTCAACATACTTTGCTTAATACTTTTCTTGTTATTTGTACCTCCTATAAGAGACCACCTGTTTTAGTCATCCCTAGAGGTAGTCTTTCAAGACCAGTTTCACAGTATACATGTATATATGACGTAACACCAGAGGGGTGTATGGTGTGCATGATGTCACACCAGAGGGGTGTATGGTGTTCATGATGTAACACCAGAGGGGTGTGTAGTGTGCATGATGTCACACCAGAGGGGTGTATGGTGTGCATGATGTCACACCAGAGGGGTGTATGGTGTTCATGATGTAACACCAGAGGGGTGTGTAGTGTGCATGATGTCACACCAGAGGGGTGTATGGTGTGCATGATGTCACACCAGAGGGGTGTATGGTGTTCATGATGTAACACCAGAGGGGTGTGTAGTGTGCATGATGTCACACCAGAGGGGTGTATGGTGTGCATGATGTCACACCAGAGGGGTGTATGGTGTGCATGACATAACAACTGAGGGGAGGGATGTTATACAGCAACCATGTACCGCTGTAAAGTAGCACTTTGTCTATTTAGGCTATGTGTGTGTTGCAAAATGAAAAATGGGACCATAGGCATAATGCTCTGCTGACATATGATCTGATGACCATCATTAACAGGAGGGCTGTGTGAACAGCCCATGCTCAGCTGACCTTGAGATTCATGACACTTGTGGCTCTGTCAACTTGGCATAGGATCAAGGTCGTGCACCCATGTATTGAGGAAGTCTCACCTTTATGAAGGAAGACTAGCATGTGCAACATCAAGGTCCCAGTTAAAGGGGCTCTCAAGTTGTAGTGAAGAGTAAAATTCATGTATGTTGCTCTGTGATCTCAGGATTTTTTGTTTTGTTTTATTTATTTATTTTTTTTTCTTCATTTTTCATTGAACTTTAATCAGCAGTCAATATATCAAGATATGATTGAAAAATATATATACATATGTACACAAGTATTAAAAAAACGTAAAAACTGGGAAGAGTCAAACGAGTGAGACACCTATGTGAGTTGACTCCCCCATGAAGATGAACACAACTGACACTGTAAATTGATGGTGACCAGATTAAAACAAAGTGGCATATGTAAAAAAAACATAAGAGCAAGGGATGAAACCATCATGTTTCTGTTTGCTGATGACTCTAAATGATTCAGAGAAATTTTTAAAAAATACAAAAATCATTGGAGCGTGGCCATTTGAACAAACTTGGGAGAGATCCGCCCAAGGTACATTGCTACCAAGTTTGAAGTGAATATGGCTGATGGCTTTGGAGAAGAAGTCCAAAATGCAATTGTGAACCAACGGATGGATGGACGACTCGGCCTCCTAAAAGCTCAGCCTGACCAGCCAGTCAGCTGTGCAAAAAATCATTGAACTGTGACCATTTGAAAAAATTGCTAGGGACCCATGCATGGTACATCTTCACCAAATTTCAAGTGAATCCAGCTCACAGTTTTGGAAAAGAGATCAAAAATGCAAATTGTAGATGGATGACGGAAGGACAACATACCAATGACCATCCTATCTGCTCAGCTGACTGACAAGCCAGGTGAGCTAACAGAGGGCACATTTGCTAACCCTCACATTTGACTCCACAGAATGATGGCATTATTATCATCCCATTTGATTACACAGAATGATGGCACTATTATCATCCAGTTTGATTACACAGAATGAGGGCAATATCATCATCCCATTTGATTACACAGAATGATGGCATTATTTTTATCCCATTTGATTACACAGAATGATGGCATTATTATCATCCAGTTTGATTACACAGAATGATGGCATCATTGTCCTCCCCTTTGATTGCTTCTCTGTACCTGGACTTGGGTACTACTTACCGTCCTGTTTGACTATACGGCACAGCGTATAGTTTGACCCCAGAGTGTCACAGTCAATCCAGTTCTTTTCAGGATCAAATTCCTCGTCACATGATTTTCCCTCATACTTCCAGCCCGAGTTGCAGGAGTAGCATTTGATGGCAAACCCTGCAGAGAGACAACATTGTATTTAAGTCTCACAGACAAAACAGCCACAGCATGTGCTAGTGCATGCTGCGGGTCACACCTGTTTATCTGTACACACTCTCCAAAATTCATGTATTAGCTTCAAAGAAACTGTAAAAATTATACATGAATGCTCACATCAGTATTGTTATACAACTGAAATTTAAGAATTATCAATGATTAATTAATTCATGATAATATAAATCATGCTGTACCTTAAAATATTTACTGTTAAGTGCATTCATTAAATATGGGGGAAAACTATTCAATGAGTTCCAGATTTTCTAGTACACCATGTAGTATTTTGTAGTGTCAAGGTGACAGTTTTTGACACCATGCATACATACAGGTGACCACTTATACCATGGTGACTTCTTTCATGAAAAAAAAAAACCAAACAAAAAAACTCACAAACTAATTAATAAAATCAAAACTATGCCTCCTCTTCAAAATTTCAACCATATCAACTTCCATTATTATTCAACGATACTAGGAAGTGACAAAATTCAGTTCCATCTGTATACCCTCCAATGCAGGGCTCAACAAATTTTAAACAAGAAGCCCATGGGCCTAATGTATTCTCACTATGGCCCTAAGAAATTAGTCAAGCTCATCCACATGCTATACAGTAGGATCTCCAATTAAGGCCACCTCTATAAAGAGACCATTTCTATATTAAGACCACCAATTTACAGACATTTTTTGTTTTTCCTTACTTAAATTACAGTGGTACCTGGTGTTTGTGAAACAAACAACTGAATAGGAACATGAAACTGATAAAAATTGGAGTGGTGCTAGGAATTATTACCTGTTAACCAAATTGGCTAAAGCTGCAAAATTTCTTTCAGGCAAATTTTATCTTCTTCAGCCACACTATACTCTTGTCAAAATTCTGATTTCAAGAAAATGCTTGTTATAAATATGTGAAAGCTTATCTCAAAATGTGCTTGAAGACGACAAGCTTCCTCATGAGAATATGTGCCCCTTTTTGGCCAGTAGATGGCAGTGCACTCAATATGGCTGCTAAGCACATGTAATTTTTCACTGCATTTTTCACTTTATTTCCTCTTTCCGGGACTTAAATATTTGTTCCATAAAATCCCGGTCTTTCGGGCTTAATGAAAAAATACAATTCTCTGTCTGACAACAATCTATCTAACAAAACCAACCTGGCAGTATGAAGTCATAACATGTGAACCAACCTGGCAGTATGAAGTCACAATAAGACAGGAAAAGAAATATGTATTTTGGGGAACGCTGATTTGCTTTTTTGACATCAGGGAAGGAGACAAGTACAAGACACCAATTTCCATGGATCCTGTTCATCCAAGTTCAACTGAATTCAAATTTTACATGTATCCCATTGACTTTGCTGGTTGAGAGGACTACATAGCGTTTGCCAGCGCTAGTCAGCATTTGTCGGTGTTGAAAGGGTGTCAAACGCCGACTAACACCAAGCCCAAAAAGGCTTAATTGGATTTTTGCATTTCTAACGCTGGCTAATGCTGTCGCACCCTGGCAAATGCTGTGTAACGCCGGGAACTGCCCTGAAACACCGTAAGGCACCCACTAACGCCAAAACAAGTTACTAGTGAAACCTAAAGATCCAACTGGCAGTAAAAGACAAAAAAAAAAAAAAAATCATATCCAACTTGAAAACAAAATGTAAACGCTATGAAATGTACAAAGCAAAAAGGAGTGCTAAATGCAACAGATACAGAGAACAAATGAAAGAGACAAAGAGAAGCTGATGGTAAACTAGATGAAGATATCAAAGAAAGAAACAGAGCCAGAACTGCAAAGTACAGGGAAAGGAAAAAATTAGAAAAGTTGGCCACTGAAGCTGTTGAAAAGACAAGCGTAAGGCACACAAAGTCCAGGATTGAAAGCATGAACAGCCTGAGCAGTCAGGCGATAACCAACAGAAGAAAGAAATGGTTGAAAGCTTGAAGGTAACACAACTCAATGAGGCACAGAACACAAAGGTGACAAAACTCAAATCTCCCTTTCATTGATAAATAATGTATGTGGAAATAAGATCTTCATTAAATGTAAAATGTACTTGCATTTAAGGATGTGTCAGTAGTACTTTCTCTCTGACTTGTACATTGAAACCCAATGTGTCGCAACCGTAACGGTATCATTACCATGTACTTAATTCAACCCTATAAACAGACATCTCCAAAAACAAAGTTCTATCACCCTTTTTCAATCATCCTAATGTATATTTTAGATATATAATACACTTCATTTAAGTTTTCTTATGTTCATATTAATATTTCATACAGCAGAGACAAATATATGGCAAAAAGAATTACAACCTTGGTTTGTGATGCATAGAAGCACAAAGTCCCCTTTTATTGATCAATAATTCATGTGCAGATAACATCTTCACATGTTAAATGTACACACATTTAAAAAGGTCAGTGGCACTTTCTCTCTGACTTTTACACTGAAACCCAATGTGTCGCAACCATAACGGTTACCCTCTTTTTTCATAACAATTTATTGTTGCCACAACTTTGTAATGATGCAATCAATTTGGTCAAAAATATGCATGTACTTCTTGAATAGTCAAAGTATCATTTGGTAAATGTTGTTCACTGCTAAGGAAGGTAAATTTTTAAAAATGACAAAATTAAAATATACTAATTGAGATTTTTACAATTTGAAGTGATGTAAAATGGTATAGGGTTCATGCATTTGTATATTTGAATTCATTATTCAAGCTAAATTATGGCTCAGTGACTGGTGTGTAAAACTGAACACCATAAAAGTATAATTTCTCTAATTTCACATGTATAAGGACTAACTGGATATAGGATTTTCAAAAAACATGCATAAATAACATTCTGTCAAACAGCCATACATGAATTCTTAGAGTTTCTTGTATTTTGTTTTCAAAATTTAATGTCTTAGCTTTGTTTCTGGCCATAAATGAAATTGAATTGCAGTAAAATAAAAATTCATGTTGTCACACCTTATTTGCGCCAGGCTATATCTATCAAGTTTTCAGTTGAAATAATCTATGTACGTAACTAAAAACGAGTTTTTTTTGTGCAAAAAATACTATGCATCCTGTGGGCAGGTGCCTCTTACCAGAGACCATCGCCCTTAGAGGGCCACCATTCTTCTGCAGAACATTTGACCGTTGACCTCAAAGTCACCTCTTAGCAAATTTAAGGGAAGTCTCACCTACATAAATGATGACAATGTTTGATGGACTTCAATCATACCCATTTGAAGATGTGGCAGGGAAACCATTTTATTTTGCAAGGGATTGTGACCTTGACCTATGACCTCAAGGTCATCCACAATCATAGGAAAGAAATTTCCCAAATCTATGAGTATCTGTATCCAAAGGTATAAGTGAATCTGGCTTGATTTTTTTTTCCTTCTGTCTTGAAGAAGTCAAAATGTGAACTACCATTGCAGACTCCACTGACATGCTTGGTAATCAGTAGGAATACAAAAATTAACAACAACAATAACAAAACAAACACATTAAAAATCCAAAAATCATTGGAGCATGACCATTTCAACATAGTCGATACACCTACCTAATGTACAACCATGAAAAGTTTGAAGTGAATCTGGCTAATTGTTTTGGAGAAGAAGTTGAAAATGTGAATTAGCATTGCAATCCACATTGACTTGCATAGTAATCAACAGGAATGTATGCAGTTTGACCTTTCAAGGTCCTTCAGGTTTAAAATAAACCATACAAATTGAAAGCTCATACACACTTTCCCATTAACATTCAGTAGTTATCTTGGTCCTACGATGCACCATTAAGAAGGTATAACCTGATATGTGAAAATTGCCGAGTCAGTAGAAAAATTCCACTAGCATTTTACCTTGACCAGGGCCAGAATTTCGACGAGAATCTGAGAATCCATTCTCATAAAGATTCTCTTAAACTTGTCTTTCTTAAAAAAGAAAACTAACTGACAAAAATCCAAATAGATTCTCGCTAATTTTTGCGAAATTCTGGCCCTGCTTGACCTTTGGTCTCAAGGTTATGAATTAAAATATGGAAAAAATTTCCCAGACCATAGATTATTTGTACCAAATAAGGAGGCAATAGGTCAAGAGGGGGCAGAAAAATAAGGAAAATAAGACATGCGGCAGCAGTGGAGACAGCAGACTACAAGACTAAACGCTACATGCATCCCATCTTATGGGGGATGCAAAATCATGGTAAAGGCACATATGCACGTTGTATTGGCGCTGTAAAATAGATTCATCAGTAATAATACAAAAGACAAATTAAATGTTATTGAAACAATTCAAAGGGTCAGCTCACTGCAGTGTCATAATTTTACAATTCTAAATTCACACTTTTTAAACTTGATACAGTGCTAGGAGAAAGAGACTAAGCAAGATTTAGCCTCTTGATAAGTGACACAGGTGGCAGCACTGTACCTTCCCACTCACTTGACTGCTGCATATGTGCACCTGGAGACAACATTTCTTGCCCTACCACCTTTCAGGTTCATTTTTTTCCAGATGGTGGATTTTAATTGCTTACTGTGTGGCATCAAGTAGTATCAGAATCATGTGTATGTATTGTCGAGGATCCTGACAATCATAGGTATTTATGGCAAGGCATCCGTGCAATTCAAAGTCAAGAGACTCCTATTTAACAATTAAGTCTTTAAGATTTGACAGGCCTTTAAGCCCCCAGGTTCTTCTTATAAGGGAACAGTTTCATCATCTAGGCAGAGAAATTTATCTGTCCATCACCAAATTGACATTCACTCGCATTTGTGGACCATTGAGGCAAACCTAGGAACTTTCCCACAAATGCTGAAGACTACATGCAGAGCTGCCAAGTTGTTCTGCACAGGAAACAGGCGCTCAAGCTGAAAAATGCTGTGGAAGGTGGGAGTCCCATTATATCATCATGGATGAAATAGACAAAATATACGAGATGGACAAATTTAGGAGATTAAAAATATTGTTCGAAAAAAGGGACATCTCTTGCCAAATTAGAAGCCTTGGCACCTTTATACTTTGTCCAGCACGTGCAACGATTTGCTCGAGTCGGTCGGCTTGCCGGGACACAGTTAGAACCATAAAAGGTGGCACATCTTTTTGAAAGCACAAATCATTTATTTTGTACAAATTTATTAGCAAAATTAATTGATTTGTTTGCTGTCAGAAAGTATAAAGCAGAGCCCTGAGCTCATGAGCAGCATTTAACTTAAATACATTCCGAAATTAATTCTACTTTTCAAATCAAGCTCAAAGCACCAGGTTTTAGCACTTGAAGGTCATACGACGCATAGAGGTGACTCCTGGGCAAAGTGGATCAGGGTAAAGTGGGTCATGTTTTTTTTTACATGGATTACAATGGGCCTTTCCCACTTTGCCCTTTGAAAAGGGCATAAAGGATCAACTTGACATCGCCGACTCACCACATGTACTTTTTAACTGTATCCGATTTCTCCAACCACCATTATTGATAGTGCTAATATTCTTTGCTGGGATGTAAATTTTGTAGACTGACTCAAGAGTTACATTACATCTTAAATTTGTTTTAACTGAATATCGGAAAATAGGAGTCAGAAGTAGTGTCTCACTTTACATGGGCAGAGACCCACTTTGCCAAAATTTTGTTTGAACAAGATAACATGGATATTTATTTTTTAAGGAGGAAAATTCTTCTAGTAATATAAGTTTTAAGCAGCTGTGTGAAACTTGTGGTTTAAGAGATGTATATCTTGGCACAAAACTGCATATACTTTATTTATGAAGCTTCTTTTCTTAAGTGGCCCACTTTGCCCCAGTCTCTCCTGCGCACAGCACATTTTTTATTTTAACTTGTCCAAGCAAAATTGTCATGTCCTTTGTTCACCTTCACATCTACTATACTGACACATAGATGTACCTCATAAGCTGTGTTCACAACATTCATCAAATGTATTAATTCGAACTTCGCTAACGTTATCCCCCACTTCAAGCTTGACCAGCAGGAGTATTGATTTTTTTTAACCTCACTAGTGAGTGCTTATCCCCTGCCATTCTCTGTTTCGCTCGTCCACAGGTTTATGTGAAATGGAGACCCTTTGATGCAGCCAAACTGCAATTTGGTGCTGTAAAAGTTAACTTTGGCTTTGCTTTCAAGCTGAACATGAAGTCTTCACAGTCACTAGATGGCTGTGAATGAATGCGTCTAGTCATGGTTGCCACTGATACCCTGTTGCAATGCACCATGTACATTGTAATACAATGTGCTCTGTATGTATCAGGCCAGATCCACACAGTAGACCATTTCAAGCCTAATTGTCTCTAAAAATGTTTAATGCTGGCTGTGACACCATGTTCGTGGACGTGGTTTCGGGTCGTACTGACCGCTGGGTCGCCCATGATCTGATAAATATGCACGGTAGTTATAGCACTCATGGTGTGCATGTGGCTTACCATTTGACCTTGCTTCTTTCTCAAACTAAACATTCAGCCACGTACTTTTCATCCTGTGCTGTTAAATTGCAAGAAGTGCACCTTTGTGTGAAACAACATGTACATTACCTTGTTGGACCCCTATTGCAAGGATTACGCCCAAAATCACCAAGCAAATCTGTGGAGCATCCATGTTGACTTTCAAGGACGACGCGAAGGGCACAGCATCCGGGTACTTGGGACTGTTCCATACTACAATTATTGGAGAAGAGCTGGGGGTGACAGGTTGCGACCGGTTCCGTGCATTTGAATTCCTTATCATGTGACCAAACTGCGATAAGCCTTTCTTTGCACACCTTTCTCACAATATGTATGTATGTATGTATGTGTATGCATATAGTCTGAGTGCCAACACATTCTTTCTTTCTTTAGCAGCATGTGTATTTGGCTGAATATACAACTCAAAGCACAACATTCTTGTGGGCTAGAGGTGTGTATTCCCATTAGATTCTATGTTAAAGTAACATTCAATTCATTGAATAGTTTTGCAGCAAAAGTTATCAAATTTACAGGAGTATTCTAACTATATACAACCATTCACCACAAGAAATTGGGTGTTTCTGGGTTGAGTGGTTTTAGAGTTACATAAGTGCAAATAACAATGGAAACTAATGGAAATACACATACCTAGCCCGCCTGCCTACAGAACCCTCTACTGAGAACCCACATGGACCAGCTGATCTTGACCTTACCTATTTTGTCAAACATTTTATTCAAAGACTTGTATATGCAGAAACTCCAAACTTCGCATGACTACACCTCTATACACAAGTCTGGATTTTATTTGAAGAGGGGTGACAGTTTTACAAATTACGCAAATATGGGCCATTTGAAAATGGAAACATTAAATATCTTCAAACTATCATAGGTGGAGCTGCCATGCCAACTTCAATTCAAAGGTTTACGCTGTAGGTGCATCCAATGAACCACAAACAAAACAAGGGGAATTTGAAAAATTTATATGTTGAATGACGTATATCTTCAAAAGAAGTATGCGTACATATGCCATTCTGACTTCACATTCTAGGTTTGTCCATCATCAATTTTGTCCAAAGCTAAGCACTCAAACGCCATTAAAGCTGGAATCTCTGGGCAGTGTGTGACCCTTTCAGTGAAGTTGAAATAATGCAAATTAGGAGGAACAAATAGCAGACTCTTATAGGTTTTCTAATTTCAATTTGAATGTACAACTACAAGGCAGCAACTTTCCTTTGCACGCACACACAGATTTGCTTCTAAGCAAATTTTTTCTAGTTGTACTTGCAGAGGTGCATGTCTCTTGGCGCTCAACAGTATAATGCCCCCGCCATCATCTCGCATGCAAATGTCAAATATTCATATATGGCAGTTTACTTGGTCAGATACAACGACAGTGCATGCATGGGCCCAACGTTTTTATGATGGCTTGATGATTGTGCTCAGGTGACTTTGTAAGCAAATGATGGGACACCCCTTAATGTAATGATAGGCGACGGCAGACACATTAATTTGGCTACACCGGCGGAAACCTATGCCTTTATTTTATCTATTTCAAAAGATACAAAATGCTATACTCACATTCACGCCCTCCCAGGGTCAAGTGACAAATAGTATCGCAACAATATCTGTGTTAACAGGCCTATATAATTCTGTTACAGATAAGAATCGCCAAAGCCAAGTCAAATTACTGGGGATATTTACAAACTGTTAGTGAAGACAGATGGTGCAGGAAAATATACATGGAGGCGGTAAAAGCACGAACAAAATGGGTCCAAAATAAAGACAAATTAGCAGAAAAATATGATTTGAAAGGGTTTGACGAAGTTGATGCAGTTGCAGAGGGATGGCGAGTCAAATGGAAAGAGGGGGTGAACGATAAAAGTACACTTAAAACTTATAAAGTGTTAGATAAACCAAAAAGGAGCACATGTTGGGATGGAGGGAAGGGATCTAAACTTTTGTTCCAAAATAGGTTATCGACTTGGAGGAGAGACGTCAGAAATGGACTCAGGGTAGTAATGGGAAATGGATACAGATTTGTACGCAGGAGGCAGATGAGACAATGGATCACTGGCTACTGTGGTGTGATGCACACAAGGAAATGAGGGAAAATGTATTCAGAAGTTGGGAGAATAAGGACTAGAACTGTAAGTGCTTAGAGGAAACAAGGGAACTAGAAGAGGAGGACCGTGTCGCTTGGTTTTGGGGCTGGAAAGGAGATTTTCCAGGGTGTAAGGAGGGTATTTAAACTGTACAAGACTACCTGATAGGGTGCTGGGATAAAAAGAGGGAAATGCTAGAATGGACGCAAACGGATCTTTTGAGCTTTGAGGACTAAACAAGTCAGCAGAGCTAAGAAATAGTAAAATATATACAAATAACTAGCTATAGAGGTTCTGCATGATGCTCAGTTGGAATGGATACAGTGTTAAGACCTCCACATTATCGTTTTGATGTTTTAACTTCTGCACAAAGTCTAGCCACCTCCTGGGCACCGTCCACTTCACACTGGCACTTTAAATGTGCACTTCATACACTTCATTTCTCTTCTCCGGTAATTTAAGTTACAAAATTTGCTCCCTATTGTCTTCCATGTAACACGTTCTTTCTGCATCTAACATGGAATAGTCCATCATAAAACGTATTTCCTCCAACTGTGCCAAGTTTTTTTCCCTTTGGTTGTAAAATTTACAATTTCTCTCTCACCGTGGGACAAAACGCTTTTTGATGCCTTCCATTTCTGTCTCCATATATATGACTGAGCACCAGCCCGCAATTTAGTTACGGAATCTAAATGCTCACGCTACTGGAAAACAAAAGCACACAGGGTAAAATACACCTTTATCATTATGTAATATGGTGAAAATATATGGTAAAAATACTGTCTCACACTCACGGAGGAAAAAAGTAATCGCCTTAAGAAATTTATATTTGAACTGATCACGCGTGTAAAATGACCCTTCTTTCCAATGTGCAACTACTGAGATATTTCTGTGATGAGTATATTGCATGCTTTAGTCTGTAAAATAAAAAAATTTGGATCAAAATATAATCTTAAAGCTTTAAGTTCCAATACATTTGGGAAAACATTCTCCTTATCCACCCTGGCATTTTTTTTTTTTTTGGACGCTTGCCAATGTATCGAATCGGACGACAGGTGACCACGACAGATGACCAAAGCTCAAACACCGTGACGTCTACTGCCTGCTGCAATTTATCGCCTTCCTTCCGCTTAAAAACACACTCTGCTTGTGTATAAGCTTGAAACATTGCTGACAACATTAACCACAAGACGATATTTCACATGGAAAGTTGAAACCAGGTGGAAGATTGCATTAAAACAATTGGAAATTTTGTAATAGAATTTCTAAATGTTTTGAATTTTCACGAACTTGTTTTCTTGACCTGTGATCAACAATGGTAGGACCCTTTGTGTCATTTTGGGACTCGTCAGTCAAGCAAAAGACCATAAACTTGAGCCAACTGAGTCTTCGTAAAAAACTAAAGGGCTTCCATTTAACTCCTTTGTCTCATATGATGTTATAGACAATTCGATAGAGTAATGTTTAAATAAATCAGCCATAGAATTGACAAACACTTAGGCCTATGCTAGACACAACAATTATCAATAATTTGTAGTGAAAGTCCAGCTATACCATAGGACCATATAGCCATTCAATTCTTGTGGGCAAACAGGTCACTTGATCACACAACCAGGTAATGATTACTGCATATTAAACCTGATATCCCCAATGAACAGTCAAATAATCAACTGCGTCTCCGAAACTTTACAAAAAAGGTATCCCAAGAATACAGCATTTCTACCATATTTTTTGAAAAAAAAAAAATCCTACCGCCTCCTATCCCCCCTGACCCCACCCCCGATCACCGTAGGCATCCCTCCATATGTTTCCTGTCCTAAAATGTATCTAATTTTGTTGACCTGTGGGTCATCAGTTGTACTTCGACGCGGACAGAGGATCATCATCATTACTGTTGATGTTGTCGGTTAAAGGTGGGGGATGACCAAATTCGCCTCCGTCAAAACACACACCATTCTGTGGATGATAAAATGATGTCAATCATTCTGGTTTAAATATATATACACATACATACATACATTTTCAGTTATTGAAGATGGGGTGTTGTTTCATAGTTAATATTACATACGGTACTTAATAGGCTTGTGTCATCAGCATACATAATTGAGCTTAGGTTGCTGGCTTTGGATAGGTCATTGATGTAAATGAGGATCTGAAGAGGACCCTAAAGAGAACCTTGAGGGACTCCAGTCGTGATTTCTAGTGTTGGGGATTTGTGGTCACGGCCTTTCTGATCTTATTGAATCCATACAGTTTGAAGCTGCTAAAATATGCACAAGTGCATTAAGACACACATCACATGCCAATCTCCTACGTGAACTTGGTTGGACAACACTCGCCAGCAAAAGGAAGTACTTTAAGTTACTTCTTCTTTACAAAATGTATCACAACTTAACACCCTCCTATCTCTCTCAACTAATTCCCCCAACTATCAACGCTCGAAACCTTCGCCACGTTAGCTCCATACGTCCCATTATTTGCAGAACTAATCGCTTAGACAAATCCTTCCTTCCAGACACTATTGAGCTGTGGAACAATCTTCCTTCTGACATAAGAGACTCAATTTCCCTCCAAATATTTAAATCAAAACTGAAAGCAACTCTACTAGCAGTGGACTATGTTCCTGTTCACTATACCCAAGGACACAGATTTGCCAACATTTGTCATTACCAGCTTCGTCTTGGATTCTCGAGACTTAACTGTGATCTCTTTAAAGTCAACATCATCCCACAACCTACATGTTCCTGTTCCTACCCCACTGAAGACTTGCAACATTTTCTGTTCTTTTGTCCAAAGTATTCAACTCACAGAACTAAACCTCTCAACTCCGTCATCCCCATTATTGCTCCCGGCGTCCACCCGAATCTGATTTTACACACAGCAAGTGACAGGCTAACTCATATCCTTCTCTTTGGTAGCGACGAATTGTCCATTCCCCACAATATACAAATTTGTGATGCTTTCCACAGATACATCGTAGACACAAAACGCTTCATATTTTAGCTCTGTTATGCACAAGCAGTCATGTCAATTGAGTTAGTCGCTGACTTACACAAATTTACTTCTTATGTGTCCTTCGAATTTCTTTTTCTTTCTTTTTTCATTACCGCTGGTCTGTATTATTGTGAACAGTGTATATGCATATATGCGTGTGCATTCTACCCGTAGTGAACTATCTTTCTTTGTTTTGCATATTGGTGACGTCTTTATTTTGAATCCTGTATGCGGGGTACAAATCTGAAACATGTGTACAGCTTCTTTGTTAATTGGGTAACTTTGTTCATGTTTTGTCCTGTGTGTTTTGTAATATACTTTTTGTGTGTCACTCCATGTTCTGGAGAACCCCCCGATTAGTGACATCTCGATGTGCTATAGGGCGATCCAGTTGAAATAAATATGTTTAAACTAAATGCCCTAGAAAGGTCTAAGAAAAAGGCCATTGGCAGTTTCTTTTCCTCAAGATCTACATGTATCCTGTTTATTAGTTCTAAAACAGCAGTTTCTGTTAGGTGATTCTTTCTAAACCCATGGTGATGATTGTAAAATAGGTTATTAACTGTGAAGTATTTCACTAATTGCATATTGCATATGGACAATTCTTTCAAATACTTTAGAGGTGGACGGATGGAAAGATGTGGGTCTATAGTTATTGAGGTCATGTTGATCATCTTGTTTACATATCGGGATTAGTTTAGCAATTTTCAATTTGTTTGGAAAGACCCCCATTTTTTAATGACTGGTTAATCATAGCAGTTAAAGGATTACTCATATCTCCAGAGCACAGTATAGGCCTACAGATGTCTATGACCTTAAAAACTGTTATAGGTGCAGTATTTATTCTTCCCGTATTATGTAATGTATTTACAATTGTAGACATTAATTGTTCAACTTTCTATTTGGAGATGGCTCGTAGGTCTCTGCGAAGCAATACATTGTGCTTCCTGCTGTAACATAGTCAACAGCATCACTGAGTGACAATATTATGGATACTTTGAATCAGGTCAATTCTGAACTGCTGGTCACATATACAGAACATGATATAACGCATGATGCACGCAGGCGCGTGCAGCCACCTGAGCTACCACATGAATACAATGACCATGCGGCTACTATTTGAGCTCCATGCAGTAACATATACACAAGGTAGCTGTGCATATGAACAACTGTAAAGGGCTGTGCTCCACAACACATTAAGACAACTTTGAAAGTCTAATTTTTATGGACGGATACATATTTGTTGAAAAAAATGCGTCTGGTTGAATGTCCATCATGATAGTAACGGTGGATACAAAATCAGCCCTGGAGCAACTTGAACTGTGTGTGTTTGTGTATGTGTGTGTGTGTGTGTGTTTTCCACCTGCAGGAAAACGTAATAAACGTTCACTTATGATAATATGTTTTTATGACAATGTTGTCTGTTAGAAGATTTTATGGGTAAAATGGCGTCATCAGCACCGGGCCTGCAGGCCATTTGAGACCGTCAGATGGAGAGTAACCGCAACAGTGTGAGCCCTGTATCGTCTCTCCAGAACAAGCTGATTGTTTTATTCTCTGCTCATTGTCATGCATACATGGGCCTAAAATAGGCATAGGAATGTGTGCGTCTTGTACTTGCATTTTTCATGGGGGCTGATGATTAGCATTAGGCGAAGGGCCTATCAAATGTAAACTTCAGTCGGCAAGGTGTGTGTGTTAACTGTATTCAACAACACGATAGCATTAATAGGGAGTAAATTGCAGACAAGTAACACGCATATACCGTCTTCAGGCCACGGCTGCAGCATGACCACTATGTTACCATCACAATCAGGCTCGGGTCATTCGGTAAAAATGTCATTGCATAATTGCTGTCAAACTTGAACAGTGCACATGCCTTGATTAATTTAGTTGTTGTGTGGTTAGACACTGTATTTAATGCTAAATCACTTTTCACGAGGCCTTTTACAGTTCAAGAGTTCTCTTTCTTTGTTTGTATGTTTTTTCAGTTTTATTATTATTATTTTTATTAATTTATTCAGTTTCACAGTTCAAGGAAAAGATTTCCCCTGCGATATTGTGTCACTGAGGGTGATAAAACGAAAAATGCCGAAGGCGGCCGTCCGTTGAAATGCTAATAACGTTGGGGAGGCGGGGTGGTTGATATCCGAAAGCAAATACGCTTTATCTGTTCAGTAGATGTTTAAATGTACATTATTCGTGTGTATAGGCCCACTGGTCATAAAAGAACTCATAACCAATTGAAAGCTATGAATGTCAAATGACCTACTCGACATAAATCTTGCGATGCTTAATTATGCATGAGAAAATATGTCTATCCATAGAATAAGAATCCCCGTACTTTCGTCAAATGACGGACCGACGTAGTCTCTCACCCAGCAAGGAACGATGGCAAATGTTCCTCTGCATAAACCTAGGATGTTTTCTTTGTCAGTTGATTTTGTGTTACATCTGTTTGAGCGTACTTTTATACCAATGCTACTACTCTATGGTTGTGAAATATGAGGTTATGAAATGACAAACATTTTCCATTTGATTTTTTTTAAAGGTACATTTAGGCCGGACAAAAGCACCACTAGCTGTATGGTGTATGGAGACTTAGGCAGATTACCCATAGGGAACAAAAGTGACTAGAAAAGAAGATTTGCTTCAAAGCAAATCTGTCCGTGTGCCTGCAAAAGTTGTAAATATTAAATGCTACAGCTTTTGTCCTTTGGTACTTCACATTCCATTAAGCTTATGGCTGCATGGATTTTTCAAAGTCCAAATGACCTTGACCTTTGACCTTTAAAGGTCACATGTAAATTGCAAAAATGTACAGTGTTACAATACACACAATTTAAGTCCAACTTAATTAGAATTGGATGGAAATTAGCCGAGTTATGGCTGGGTGAAACTTTCAAAGGTCCAGAAAGAAAGAAAGAAAGAAAGAAAGGAAGAAAGAAAGACAGACAGAAAGAAAGAAAGAAAGAAAGAAAGAAAGAAAGAAAGAAAGAAAGAAAGAAAGAAAGAAAGAAAAACAATATGTCTGTGTTGGCACACAGACATAACAAGGGAATGATAACTTTTGGGGCAACACTAATTATGGATGATAACAAATATCAAGTATGGACCTCAGATGTGTGAACTACTTGAGTGGATAGTCCATTATCCATTCCGGCTGGTTGAGTCATAGGCCTAATATATGTAAAACATTGTGTAATGTAGGGGTGTCCAATGTTTGGTTGTTACAGGATTCGCAGTCTGCCAACTATTTAAAACTCGCATCCTCAAATCGTTATAATGATATATGGTTTCAAAATTGGCAGGCGGAACTCCAGGCCAGTGCTAAATGTTGTATACAAGAACAATAGACAAAGAGCTTGTCTTCGACTAATATCTTGTTATGTTGCCTTAGAGCATCGCTTCTACCATATGTAAAGTAAGAACTTTTAAATCATCGTCCTATAGAAGTAGGTAGACACAGAAGTACTCCAAGAGATAGAAGATTTTGTGCACTGCGTAATAAGTTATATATGTATATATATATACCATAACTTTGGGGCCTTTTAACAAATATGGTTTGTATTTATCCCATGTTTTACAGTGAAATAAATGCACAAAAATTGGTTTCAAACCGTGTTTTATTCATGTCGACGGCTCGATTGTTACCCTAACAATACATGACTAATTTGTATATGAATTATGTAATATGAGGAAATAGATCACATATCCGTATTACATTGGTGTTTGTAGGGAGTGCAAGGGCAAACATGGGATATATATATATATATATATATATATATATATATATATATATATATAAACACATATACACATAGTGTTTTTGCATTGTTTTCAAGTAGCCATATGCTATATCAACAAATGAATATGCACTAAATTATCGGCAGATAAAGCTCGTGAAAACGAGTCACAAGCAGGCATGTTGCATGCATTAAAGTATTTATGCAAACGCAATTCTATGATATATATATCACAAAATGCACAATGAGTTGTCATAATCATGCAAGTGCAAGTACATTCGTCCAGTCAATCGCACCTATCGCCGAAAATGTCCTACATACTTTCCGTGTCGTCTACAAAAGGGGTTTAAAGGTTATAAATCTTAAATCTTAGTCATAAAGATGAATTCTCAGTGACACCTGGCGGGGTCTGACGCTTTTTTCCCTTACGGAGTAAGGGAATCTTCATGCAACTGACACTCATTCCCGAAAACTGGCACATCTGCCCATGAGATCAAACGCCACTGGGAATGGCGAATCAGCTAAACTAACGACAAAAGTTGATCAAATCACCGATTTCAGAATGTAGGTGAAGAACAGACTGTTTGATATTTATAAATGCGTGTTTGACAGCAGCGTCTGGAATCCTCAAGTTCCCGAAAACTGGTAAAAGGATATATATATATATATATATATATATATATATATATATATATATATATATATATATATATATATATATATATATATATATATATATATATATATATATATATATATATACTGAACTTGAAGTATTAAACGATATATAAAGATGCCCCTACGGCGTGACAGGGCACAGATCACCAGGCTGGCGGTAGGAAATGAAGATCGTCACTCATTGGCTATGTATATATACGTGTTTGACTGGTTGTACCTGTGTTTAGTTTTGTACTATATGTCTGCATTTTGTATTAAGTTCCTTGTATATTTCTATGGTCATATTGACCATATCTTGCATCCCCGATGAATGTCATAAAAGCTTCCTGTGCATACCTTGAGCGGGAACTTTAAAGCAGTGGGAAACAAACGGTCAACTCCCCAACTATCCTACATTGGAGATGTCGCCAAGTTCCAGTGTGCGCGATGTAAAAAGTGTGAAAGTTTTTGCGCAAAGATGTCTTGCATTAAAAAACAAAACAAAACAGAAACCCCTCAAAATAAAATGTAGCCTATCCCAAAACATCACATACAGGAATACAATGTTCTATTCCCAAATAGAAGCGGTAACTACAGCAATATGTGTCGTATGCACGTATCCTGACTAAACATTAACGTGTTGGATTTCTGCAAATTCACATAAAATATACTTTAAGAGCTTTCCATAAAAAACATGAAAAAAACTAAATATGTTAATGGTATTCACAACTAACATGCGAGTCCAACAAAACACAAACATGCATTCTTCGTGAATAAGTGCTACAAAGTAGGCATTTTGTGAGAAGTAAGAGAGCTACACAATGGCATTTTGGGAAAGGCAACAAACTTGCAATTGTAAGTGTTGCGATATGAATTATGAGACTGCTTTGATGTTGATACAATAACCCTCACTGATCATCTTCATTTCACACAATAGCCTTTTCGACATCCATTTTTTACTTTAAAAAATAATTTAAAAAAAATGGAGTAAATGCGCTGTTTAAAATATAGCCTGTTTCTCGATATCGATACGTGTCGCTGTTCTCGAATTACAAACATTATGCAGATTATTAAACGGGATTCAAACATCAAAGGATGCAACATTTGAATGACTAACATGATTAAACTGCGCCAAAGTCGCCAAACACGCAACCCTGAATTCCAGTTTTGCATTAATACGAAGATCCGTAGTTTGGAGAAATTTGAATCGCTTTCAATTTTGTTAATTGCCCCTTTGATAATCATTAGACCTTCATAAGGCAAATGCTGTTGCAGTGGAGTTTACACCATGCACTCAGTTTTTGGTGTCTGGCTGACCCAGAGTGTACCTTTGCTTCTGGGCGCGGGGTGGGCGTGGGAGGGACTCCCGTCACTTAGCATTACGGGTAGGCTCCGCGGGAAAGACCCCTTTCTGACCACTTGTTGCTCTCAAAGCCCCCCCACACACATTTTTTTTTTTTTTTTAAACCATCGATCCTAAAGGGGCAATGTTTTTAACTGTCGCTCCCAAAGAACCCCATAAATTGTACTAGAATTCAATTGCGGCTCTTCTTCCCTTCTGGGGTGTCAATACCAGCTGCCAAAGGACCCCTCTCCTATTTTTTATTGATTCAGCTCTCATTGGGTCTGGGTTTCATAACCTAATATCACCTATTTTGTTATATGCAAGTGAGGTCTGGGGACCATACATGCTGTCGAATAACAAATGTTTGTTTAGTAACAGAATAGAACAGTGTTTAAAGTTCCCATTTGAAAAAAGACAATTAAATTTCTTGCGTTTTTGCCTAGGAGTCCACAAAAAAATCGACAAATATTGTAGTGTTAAGTGAGGTCGGGAGATACCCACTCACGTTAAAAATTCTAAATTCAATGTGTAAAAATTGGCTAAGAATAGTACATATGAGACCCGATTCACTTCTGTACGACTGTTTTCTCTCCTATGCAGAATATATACATACGGGAGAATTCCATTGGATAACGTGTTTGAGATACTTTATGCAACCTAGACTTCACAATGATATGGGAAAATATCGGTTTACTGACAGACAACTTCCCAAAATCAAAATTTGTCGAAAACATTAAAAAACATTTCATAAATCAGTGGCAGACAGAGATGGATATCATTACAGACGCCGATAAAAAAATTACGAAACTATACGAAATTTAAGAGAAAATTTGAAATTGAAAATGACCTTCTTACTGTCAAAGATCGGTCCATAAAGAAAAATATAACAAGATTTAGAATCAGTGCACATAAACTAAAAATTGAAACGGGGAGACATAGACCACAACCCCCCCCCCCCCACACACACACACATTTGGAAGAAATAGTTTGTGAAATTTGTAAAAAAGTTGAAGATGAAATACATGTAATGTTACACTGCAGAACATATGATTCTGAAAGAAGTTTTATTTAATGAGATAACCGATATTTTCCCTACATTTACCACACTTGACAATCAAGAAAAATGTATATTTCTCATGAATTTGGATGATACAGAAAACATTAAAATAGCAGAAACATATTTTGCGAATATTCTTAAGAAAAGACGATCCCTTCAACTTATTTTTAAGATTTAAAATGCAACAGTGACAATGTCATGTAACACAGCTACATATATATATATATAAATAAAGGTTTTTAGTATTGGTTAATTGTAGGGTTGGTTTATATATATATATATATATATATATATATATATATATATATATATATATATATATATATATATATATATATATATATATATATATATTTTGTAAGTATGTGTTTAATATATGTGATATGTACGCTTTGGTACTGTATCGTCCGGTTTTGTAACTTTTGTACGTATGTATTGTGTGTTAACAAATTACTACAGTTGTATTTGTGTGGTGCAGTTAAAAAGTTTTATTCATTCATTCATACCCTCAGTGGTGCCTACCCATCCTTAAATATGGTTAGTGCCCCCTCCCCGGGCCTTAGGTGTTGAATATTCTGAGTATTTTTATAACTAAACCTTGAAATATCTTTGCCTTAGCAAAGGTTTTAACTGCCGCAAATGACGAGATTCGTCTGATCGGTTGAAAGATATATGATTGGCATTTCGTTTGTACGGTGAGCAGTGAGCGGGACGTTTTCCCGAGTCATTTTGGCTTTCTGTGTTGGCTGCACAATCCACCAACCCAGCGAGGTATTTCACATTGAAGCACAGTTGCCCAGGGGTTCAGGTGGTGGATCTGACTGGATTTGGCAACTATAACAGGCAACTTCAGAAAACAATTTAAGCATAAAGTGAATTTCATCCTCCCACCCCTCACCCCCAGAGGGCTATGACAGGCTTGTTATCAGTTCACCATATTCACTGGACCAGTGAATAACGAAGAAGTAAGCCTGTTGAGATACTGGTCCTAGCCACAAAGGCCCATTTTTATTGAATGGCGTGTACTAAACTGGGGGGGGGGGGGGGGGGGCATAACCCTTGAAGTGCTAATCGCTATAGTTGCTTTCTCCTTACTGTTAAACATATAATAATTAAAAGATTCAAATTCCTCATGAAGATACCTTTCACTCGAATGCCAGCAAGCCTAGTCTAAAGCAAAAAGTAGTCAGTCAACAGCTTTTTTCGGGACACTTTGCGCGCATTGCGTGCAAAGTGTCCCTAGGAAAGCTGTTGACTCAATCTCAAATCAGCGCTTTGAGCGTTAACATAGTCACGACAAAAGGAAATTATAACCAAGACATTAAAAGTGCATGGCCACGGCCCACATACTTGACCTCATGACATAGCTTTACTACAAAGTATATGTATTTTGATCCTGATGCTGAGCCTGTGTGCGATTTCATGATACAAAGTCAATGTACAAATAAGTTTTTGTCAAAACTGTAAATTTTCAGGGTCAATGCCCTCGATATGACCTTTCGAGGTCACTCAAGGTCAACGGTAACAACACCAAGTAATACGACATATGTATTTTGCTATTAGTAACTGTAAGACCTGGAAGCATCAGTTATCGACGGAAGTCCAGGTTACATTTGCACATTGACGCAATGGCTGCCACCAAAGTTCATTTCACTAAACTAAGCGAGTAATGGAAATATTGTTACTAGATGAACAAATGTAACGGGTCTGGGCATGAAAACTAAACTGGAGTGCTTCTTGAAGTAATCTGTATTTTTGCCCTTACGAAGGGGTAATACCTCCGCCTCCACACACACACACACTGCAGCGCCACCTGCTGACCATATAGGGCCCCCAATTGTGTTGTTGTGTGATTTCGAAGAAATTGGTCCGGCAGGTTTGGAAATATTGTGAAATATTTAAGAGTTCACTTCAAAATGAAACACACACACACAAAAAGAAACCAAAACAAACAAAAAAAACAAAAAAAACAAAAAACAAACAAACAAAAACAAAAAAACCAAACCCCCAAAAACAAAAACAAACCTCCCCCCCCCAAAAAAAAACAAAAAACAAAAACAAAAAAATCCAACCAAAAACAAATGAAGCAAAAATGAAAAAACAAAAACAAAAACAAAAAACCCCACCCCCAACAAACAAACAATCATACAAGAAAAAAAAAAAAAAAAAAAAAAAAAACCCAGACAAATTGACTGCTGAATAACCTGACAAACACACCTGGTAAGGACCAACACATCAACCCAAACGATGCCCCGTCACGTTTGAACAGAATAGAGCAAGCCATTTTTTGAGAATTGAAATTAACATTAGCGTTTTGACACACGATAATCATGTGACCCTGTGCTTCTTCATACAAATAATTTTTTCAAACATTCGTTTTTTCATTAAAATTAGAAAATGACAGCAGCACTATCTGGTGATCAACGTGTGTAGACATTTGTGTCAGCAACTGTTTCGCTAAATTTGAAACCGGTCCGAGCAACAGTTATAATACAGTGCAATGCAAATCTTTATAAAATCACGTCAATACATTGTAAAATGGGAACATTAGCCAAATGGCTATTATGAGCGACACAGACACATTGCCGTAAAACAGCAGGTGAAAAGTGAATAATTAGCTTAAATGAATAAGAGTACTATATACATAATACAAAAGACTCGAGGCTAGAAGCAATACCCCAATAAATTCCTAAGCGACATTTATGCTGACATTTGTATGTAGATATGACACAGGCTACAAGAAATTATGTACTCTTCATGTGTCATTGACTCATTTAACACATGGAATACTCAAGTTACAATTCCATGATTCATTTTGTGTAATGTAATGCTGCTGTAGATTAGTAGTGTTTTATTTAAATGTAAATGTGTGCTAAACTATAAGTGTGTCATTATTAACTGTAGGGAGTTTTTTTTCCTTCTTCTTCACAGCTATACAGAAAGTTGGCCTCAAAGGGCCCTTGTTTTTTGTTCTGCCTTAGTCCCTTGTGGACATATTGTGCAAAAAAAGTTTTACTACTACATTAAAGCGAACGAGAAGTGCTGCTACCACCAGGAGGCTACTTGTATGTTAATTATATGCATGAAGCAGACCAGTATACATGGCCTCTCGTCAGCTCAAGAAGTTGGTATTCAACCTCAACTGATGATAACCTGGCCGACAGGCCCAGCTCACAAACAGAGAAGAAAGAAAACCTAATTATCATAAGACCATTGTATAATGACATCGCAGCTAAAGAGCCCAGCCAAGAAGTAAAATTTCTTATTACCTTTAAAGTATTACATAAGTGATACATTAAAATGAGGCACACCAATAATAAGCAAATTAACTAGAAGCAGAAAAGTCGCCTGCCACAAAGAATCGATGTTAGCACTAAAAGGAGCAATATACTATTGTTTACTCTAGATAAATGTAATAAAAAGGAGCATTTCTGATAAAATGACCAGGTGCTGAAGCCGAACGATACCAGTAACTTAGTTGTAACACAATAAACAATTGCATGTTTCTTGAAAGTTCCAGGTAGCCCAAAAGCTGTTAAATTCGTAGCAGCCATACAAATGTTTTACAGTTCTTTTTACAGTTCTTGCGAAGCCGAAACTTGCACACAAGCACGCACGCACGCACGCACGCACGCACGCACGCACGCACGCACACACACACACACACACAATAATATGCCACAAAGTGAAAAAATTCAGGTCTGGGACTTCCTACAAGTGTTGCCATGTGATACTTAGAAATTCGCGAAGCAGTTTTTGAGATTTTTAGCTCAGCTGACTAATTTGTTTGCGTCCGTTGTCTGTTAAACTTCTTACATTTTCAACTTCCTTCAAAAACCGTTGCATGGGATATTTTGGTTTTGCACATGAATGTTACCCAGATGGTCCTCTGCCAAGTTTGTGAAAGAGATGTGGATCACTAATTTGTTTGCTTCCGTTGTCTGTTAAACTTCTTACATTTTCAACTTCCTTCAAAAACCGTTGCATGGGATATTTTGGTTTTGCACATGAATGTTACGCAGGTGGTCCTCTGCCAAGTTTGTGAAAGAGATGTGGATCACTAATTTTTCATTTTTTTATGATTTTAAAATTCATTTGTTGAAATCATTTGTTAAAAAATCTACTTCTCAAGCACTACTTGGCCAATTGCTTTGATATTGCATGGAGGGTCACCTGAGGTTACGCAGTTCATATTTTGTCCCCAGGTGGCGCTGCGATGTTTCTTATTTTTATTTATTTTTTCTTCTTCATGTAGAGTGTGGGAAATCGTCAGTGACTACGCCTGTATAGTGTGGGAGTCGTCAGTGTCACTGGGCTCAAGGACTTCAAAAATGCTGCTACACGAGGGCAAGACTTGGTTGTAGAAGTGGCGAAGTATTGAGGAGCGGCAAGAATTTCACATGCAATTTTTGTACAAAATGAATGCGATATGATTAAGTCAGCAAGAACAACATTGTCAGAATGAACCTCGCTGCAAGTAAACAAAAACAAATTTATGTAAACCCACAACATAACTCAAGAGTCGGTAGTTTGACTCCAGCAGCGAATCGGATATCATATTTCTAAAATTAGTCGTCCTTTATCAGCGTGACTGGTGGAAGTGACCTACATGAAATGTCTCCACAGGTACTTGGCAGACGTTCAGAACGACGTGCACAGCCTGTGCATTGGTTATTTCCATCAAAAAGCCCACCTGTAGTATCCGGTTGGCAAAGGGGGGACCAGGTGGCCATCTTGCCCTGAACTATGTCCCTGTTTCCAGCTTGCTCATTTCCCGCTCACGTGTCTTTTTATGCTCTTTTTCCATTACAAAGGATACATGGCTACACGTAAGTACACTACGACCGAATTGAGTGCCTTTTCCCGAGAGCGAGAGAGAAAAATCAATCCAAACAAATTATATGTAAACCCCCCTCCCCCCCCCCCCCCCCCACACACACAAATAAAAAGCAGCTCCGCGGGCAATGCTGCATATGAAAATGAGCAAACTCTGCAACTGCATAGACCCGGAGGCTTAATGCACTCATTGACCATGTGTTAGAGCATCAAGACACATTGCAGCATTCAAAAGTTTCAACTGGAATTGCCGGCAAATCTCCAAGTCCCTGACAGTGTTGGACAGAAATGAATAGAACGGTGCGCAAAACAACCCGCAAGTGCAATGTTGCCATATTCGGTATTATAAATGGGTCACTTGATTCAGGTGGAAACCAAAATGTTGTGGAATACTGTTATTAAAACATAATAAAAGTTAAAAACGTAAAGGGGGCCGTTGTTGTTGTTGCCCAAGTATGAAACAAATCCGATTTTGAAAGAAAAATGTCTTCTGGTCATTCATAACTGGGTCAATACATGTCACCATTATTTAGACACACATATATGTCACACTTTATGGTCACTCCAGCATCATGGGAATTCTTGTGTGAGTAGAATACTTTTGTTTGTGCAGGAAATATTTATTTTCACCCAAAATTAATAGTACCTGTAAAATTTTGTTGAAATTCAAATCATTAAAATTGTCTTATTTTTCTACATTAGGTACGTGGAAGGTTAGTACATAAAAATCCACAAAGAACTAAAAAAATAAGATTTGCTTGCTATCAAATATGTCTGTGTGCCTTGAAAAACTAACATTATTAAAGATGTAAAAACTTTTGTCCCATGACAATAGGAGCTAAATGTATTCATATTCACTGCGGGCCTGTGCTGCCACCCATCCTGGCGCAGGGAAAAGAAGCACATCCATGTGGTTAGCAGAGCCAAAGGTGTTTTTCCCATGAAAAGTGACAACTGACATGACAAGCTTAGGGGAAGTTATTCTCGTATTTTTCAAAGCATACAGGAGGCTTATAGTGTATAGACTTTGTCGCTTGTTTCGGAGAAAAAGTACATTTTCGAGATGTTTGCTGGCATTCTCTGTCTATGAGACCTAGATGTGTTGGCTACCAATGTGGACTGGAGGAGCAGGGTCACAGCTAAAAGAGTATGTCCTACTAAATGTACCTGAAGCAGAATCATTTGAACTGATAGTTGAATGGCTCAAGTTGTCAAACACTTACATTTCCCAAGCGTACCTTATGTTAGCTTCATTTTGGTTTAACCTACGAACAGAAGTTGGATCAGTAATTCTATCTATAATACTATGGTAGATGGGCCACATTTAGGTTTTTGACGCATGCTTAATAGGAGACATATATATTTAACGGCGATCCTGCTCACTTCCTGTGTTGCCGGGGCAACAGACTGATGCTTCCATGATCAGGGCAGATTTGTATTATATACGACATAAACATCCATAAATAACACCTTTTTAACCAAAAGAGAGCCCATTTCTAATTATTTTAGGCATCCATTATATTTCATGTTCGGAACGAGCGGGACTTGAACCTGCAACCTTTGGCACCAGTCGCCTAGCTGAAATGGAATACGCACATATCCACTCGACCAAATATATGTTAATACATTTTCTTATGATTATTGTGTGTTTGTGTTGTTCATTTTGTTGAGAAAGTACTTTTGACCATAATAAATACATGGATCTGCCCTGATGCAGTGGCTCCCGCTTTTGCTCAATAGGTGTTAGAGTAGGACCGCATTTAGATATGAATACATCCCATTAATACAAATTAAAATTTGACCCTTTTTTTCCGTTGAATGTGCTTACAGCACAATCCTACAGATGGTAGATGAATTGACAACTCTACCCGTAATATGTTTGACGATATTCGACAAAGACATTCCCCAACAGTGCCTTATGCACTGAGTTGACTCAGATAAATATTTTGTATAAAGCTTGTCAGGTGGTTAGAGTGAATACTAAGTCATTAACGAACTCCCACTCTTACTAAAAAGGCCCGCCTCATTTGGGAAGTTTTTTGGAAATTTGATGATAAAATGGCACATTCTGGAGCATATTTCATGGTAACTCACGCACCCCACCCCACCCCCCCCAACCGCTGACAAGGTCCACATTTGGGGCTTACAATAATTAATACTTAATTATGCAAGATACAGTCACATATATATATATCCTTGCCCAGCCACAGTGAACGCATTATCTATCCTCAGTCAGTATGCACCATATGTAACTCTATATACTCCCTATTTGATGTATACATGATGATAGAAGCCCCTGTTGGCTGGTTCTTATATCAATAAACCATGGGGGTATACTAGATTTGCAAGCAACACCAGCAATGGGCCATACATTGGGGAAGACTTGAGTCACAAGTTTTTATCGCGTTGTCTTCTGACTGTTTATATGCACATATAATCATGATGTGTTAGACCCTAAATTTTTAATGGTCTAAACCTTGCTCACATCTAAAACAAAGCAAAACCGAGCTTGTTTTGTTTGAGAGTTTTTTTTTTTTATATTAATTTGCCTCCTGTTGCATTTACAAAAAGACCTCCTGGCCTCTATTCTGAACTTGATGTTTGGAATCTGGTCGGATGCCCAGGTGCCCATTCCTTGTGTTGATACTCAAGCACAAGATAATATATCCTCTGTACATAAGTATGCCTATAGTCTGGTTGTACACCTGATTAGGATGATTGTTACTTTGCATACTGCGTTGGTCTCTCTCTCTCTCTCTCTCTCTCTCCTCTCTCTCTCTCTCTCTCTCTCTCTCTCTCTGTTTTTTATCATGTCTTTGTTTTTGTACAGTAACAAGTTCATTTCAATAAAGTAACTTTCTTTTTGTTTTTGTTTTAATTTATGGGGGGATGGGGTATGGGCTATGGGGTATGGGGTATGTTGTGATGGGATTGGGTTAATTATATAATGATGAATCACGTTTTTCTGCCTTCAATGTATACTTGTCCTTCTATTCCACATGGTTCCATACCCCAGTTCGCCTAGTTGACGTCTACAGCTAGGGTGTCCTGGAGCCCACTGCTCTTCTGCACAACAAAAATCAGAAAGTCCTGCCTCCACATCTTTTACCCAATAAAATTACAAAGTGTATGTTGAGGGCGGACTTTCATCATAAAGTTAATAATTGACAACTTTTACATACTGAGAAATGTTTAAGCTACATGTTCCAAACCAATAAGATCACAACAAATAATTAGAGGATGTTACAAGACATAAATCAAAATAGTACCGATTCTTCAAAATCAAAACTACTTGGTGAAATCACATAGATGCATCAAAGAGAAGATAGAATTTCCGACTGACCACAAGAGCAAGTTCAGTGCTGCCACTGCCTGATTACAAAAAAAGTATCCACTTTAACTTTAAAAAAGTATAAATTTTCAGAAAAAAAGTATAAAAAAGTATAAATCTGAAGCAACTCACGGGCATTGCAGCAAAATTATACTGTGACAAGAGAGCTGTGTGAACAGCCAATGCTTAGCTGAGCTAGAGATTCATCACATTTGTGGCTCTGTAAAATTGGGATAGGATCAAGGTCACCCATGTACTGAGTAAGTCTTATATGGTAGCACATTAACATGTGCAACATCAAAGTCCCAGTTTAAGTACTTCTCAAGTTATAGCACTGAAGAGTAAAATAAATGTATGTTGCACTGTGACCTCAGAAATGAGATCAAGGTCACTCATGTACTGTCTGAGCTTGACCTTCATAGAGAAACATTAACATGTGCAACATCAAGGTCCTAGCTTACTAAAAATAGATCCTAAGTTATCAAGTGAGCAGTAAATTTCGTGTCAGTTGTCCAGTGACCTTGCGTCACTCATGCACTGTCTGTGTGTGGCCCTCAAAGAGAGTATCGCATGACCCTGTAAAACATGAAAGTAGAACAAATAGTTCTCAAGTTATCATCTGAAGAATAAATAAACTTAAGTGTCCCTGTGACCTAGACAATGAAGTCAAGATCACTCATGTACTGTGTAACTCTGGCTGTCATGCCGTCAAGTCTTCTTAATAGTATATAATTTTGAAGTGTTCCTATGCAATTTTGAATAAAATGGTTTAGGAGGCCAAAAATGAACCAAAAACTAAAAAAAAATCTGAGTTGTTTCGGAGAAAAAGTCCAAAATGTGAATTACCATTGCAATCCCCATTCACTTACATACTAATCAATAGCAATGTATGAATTAACCGATAATTCAGTACCGGAATAGAAAAATTCATTAAAAAATCAGGGATTCATAGTGTGAAATACTTAAATAAAGATTTTGTCGTTGAAAACTTGACAAGTTTATTAATTCCACACTCCATATATATCAATTACAATTCCTTTTTATTCCCAAGGCACAATATTGCCTGGGTGACGAAACTCACAGCCAGCCTTTTTTGACTTAGTCTTACATAGTTTCAACAAGGCAGATGTTTACTACCACTACTTAATAATCTATATAAATTGTATATAAAATAGACTTTGCATGCTTCACACATATGTTATGTGCATGATTTGTATATAATTTGGAAATGTTCGTTGGCCGAAAGTTCTGACGACCTTCGCCTTGTATCATTTGATTGCTGCATCACTTAGGTCGTTCTATTTTCTGGTCAAGATTACTGTGCCAGACTCTAGGAGAGACAACACTATCACTCAACTTTCAAATGATGACACTGTGCTCTTACCCGAGATCACACCATTATTAAATTACTTTGGACTTGGCCTGATGAAACTCAAGATGCACACAGATGGCCCAAGCATAAGCAGTCAGTTCTAAATGTCCCAATGCATAAGATTTTATACTCGTTCTTGAACACCTCAAATCACTGTAAAAATTATAAATCACAGGAAAATTTAAAAGAATTTTTTTTAAAATCTTTACAATAGCATCGCCACCTTGTGAACACCTTTGTTTGGCCCTTCTAAAAGGAACATTTCCACCAAGTTCCAGCAATATCTGAGTGATGGTTTTGGAGAAGTCGAAAATAGCAAAAACACGGTTTTACATAAAAAAAATTTGTAAAATTACTGCGCCAGCTGTTGAACAAATTAAGGTCTACAGGTCCCCAGAAGTCTTTCTAAGCAATTGGCCAAGCAGTTTTGGAGAAGATTTTTATTTTAGGATTTGCCCTACCCCCCCCCCCCCCCCAAAGTTCATAAAAATACCAAAAATCAATGGACCGTCACCATTTGTACAAACCTGGTAGGGACCTGGGTACATTCTCACCGAGTTTGAGGTAAATCTGGCCAATGACTTTGGAGAAGAAGTCGAAAATGTGAATCGTGGACAGCAAAAGATGGACGATGGATGCCTAATAACCATATAAGCTCAGCTGACTGACAAGTCAGTTGAGCTAAAAATCACCCATAGTTGCTTGTAATGAACAAAGAACAGACTTCCATGCTGAGTTGTACCACTTAAAGTGCATTTTTGGCTGTGTCTGATGGGCACCAGGACCTTGGCTATGCATCAGGTATCTCTGTCCATGGTCCAGATCCTCATGATGACTGACAGCAAAACATGCAAGATTTCCTTTAACCCCCAAATGGGGGTATATTACCCTTTCATATAATGAAATACCCCCTCAGCAAAATTCAAAGGGTCCAAACTTCCTATATTTTCTTTGTTAATTTTGCAAAGGACAACAAAAAATTTGACTCCCCTAATGTTGGGACCCTTTGAAAAAATGAAACAGTGACATGGACCCATGGTTGTCACTCAGTGGGAAGATAGTTCATCATTCTTGTTAACCAGACACTCAGAAAGGCTGTGAAAATGCTTTAAACACTACCCTTAACATTTAACTGAGATCCAATCAAAAGTTCAAAAATCCCCCCCCCCCCGCCCCCCAAAGTATAAAAAAGTATTTCAGGGAAAAAAGTATAAATAAAGTATAAAAAAGTAAAACAGGTAAAATAAAGCATCATACTTTTAAAAAAGTATAAAGTGGCAGCACTGCAAGTTCTAAAGTATCTTAGTTTTTGCTTGGGTGGAACTATAGCGCTAATCAAAACATAGAACATCCTGTTTTGCCGAATGACCCAAACTGAACCATTCACTACTGAAATAGATGCCTTAGATGTTATTTTCTTTTATTTCATTTGATCTGTGATACAACATAACATAGCATTTTATCTCCAATAAAAGTGAATCAACACCTGTTTATAAATGCTTTTTATGAATAAATGTGAAATATGTAAGAAAAATTCTGTATTGCCTAAATATCACTTTTCTTGTCTCAGAATGCACCAGAGACCACTAAAACACATCACTTCTTGGCAAAAGCTCTATACCCTCGCAGGCCCCACTTTTACCTCATATGCCCCCCTGAAATAAAATCCTGGGTATGGCCCTGGTTACTGTGATGTAGTGTGTTAATATGAAATAAGTTTTCATGGCAACATGTTTTATATATCTTACTACAAAGCATAATCTATTGAATTCATTTTTTAGAATCAGCCATTCATTTCGGGTGTGTGTTTTGTACTACTTGGGACATCAAAATATATATTTTTCAAAAAAAAAAAGGTCCAATCAACACCTTTCATCGAAATTTTTGTGAGTACTGACAAGAAAAGTGGTCTGCACTGATCAGTTTGCTCCATTAACAAGTCAACTGAGCTTTAGAATAAATATACCTGTGACAGCTAATTATGTATCCTTAAAGCCCATATCTGATTAAACTATTGCTGCTGGAAAATTTCTAGGGTGTATACATTCAGAAAGTCAACTCAGTTTTCTCGCTTTGGGTCCAACTGTACCCAGGTATCAAAATTTCAGTAAGATGTATATCAGCGGCAATTAGGAAAAGTACAAGTACTGAAGACTTTCCTCCATATGTTGTAGTCCTAGAGTTTTCCTAACACAATGGTTATATTCAAAATCAACAATAGAGATGAGCTAACAAAATAAGCAAATTTAACATGTAAGTGAATGGGGACATGAATTGGTGTCCACCACAGCTTCATTTTGGTTTCTGTCACCAGAGGTCAGTAGTGTTCTAAATATGGCATGGGACTTTCGAATAGGGTGTATTGTCTTGGTAGAACAGGACTCCTTTAGCGAGCATTCCCCATCGATTAGCTTTGATAGCTTCACGCAACTGTCTCAGCAGGTCAGTATTATTGCAAGTCCTGAGTATTTGTGCATAACAAAGAACCAAAATTTTCAACCCTAGCTGAGTTCTGGCTTCAAGTAAAAACAAAAAGAGAAAACTGTACATTTAACGAATTTTATTAATCTTTGGCAGCAAAATTTCATCTACAAATGGTTGCATGGCCTCAGGGAAAATGCCAAGTCAGCAGAACCTCCTGAACGCAACAGGTAACAAAAGCAGTGAGTTAAATTGAACAAAACCTGTGTAAAGCATTAACCCATGAGGGCAATTTGACTGCCAAGCTACCAAAAAGAACAGAAACAGAAAAAAACCTGAAGCCCGCACTGAATGATAAAGTGTGGGCAACTGCCTGTAAGCTCTGAGAACACCATGTGAAAAAAGTATATATACATAAATCCAAACAGAACCTTATACAACCACCGTGATTGCAGATCACCGCAGTGTATGGCTATTGCCGACACCTTACTCTGTACTATGAAGTTACCCTATTGACTGATGTACGGCCGAGTCTAGTCAAAATGTCCATAAATATATTCTCTCAACCTGCAACCAGCTGAGGGTTTTGAGTCCAAACCACTGTGTAAATACTTGACGCACTTGTCTGAAGCCCAGTCATCTTGTAACTGTATTGATTCGCCAGGGACCCGAGCCATGAAGACTGTGGTGGCACCCCCTCTACGGAAGCTGTGCCCGGGAAACAAATATCCAGCTAAGCTGAACTTTTTAATTGCTGTTCTGAGGACTTTGACAAATGAATATTGTGTAACTCATGCTCTTTGTTGTTCCTATATTAAAAGCAAGAGTCTCTGGATCTGCCCTTAGTAGCTCGATGAGCTTCAATAGGTGTTCTGAAAAGAAATAGATGTGTATAACGCAAGTTTACAAGTCTGCTAAAAACTGAACTGTTGCCCTAGAACTATTAGTTTGTCAGTAGGCCTAAGGCCTCAAGCATTGTAAAATTTGATCTGGTTTCTTACATCTAAATCCCATCTTGACAGCAGGTCTGCTAGCCTATTCTTGCCCGATTTTAAACGCTTAGTCCTGATTTCAAACTGATTCTGGGCGGAAGTGAATGCGACTTCCTGGGCGCCCGTTGCCAGAAAAGGATCCCTAGTACATCCTGAGTATAACACTTGAACAGGGGCCTTGTTAAGGCAGAATATTTGGAACATTTCCCCACTGAGCTGGAAACCCCACAGTTTTAGCACAACAACAATAGTCAACATCTCCAGTGCATTGATGTGGAAGTCCATCTGTGCCACGTTCTGGGGGTATTTTCTGTGAAAAAAGGAATCCTATTTTATTCCACCACACCCAACAAGGCGTGCATCTGTGACAAAGACCGTGTCAGGTTGGGACCACCCCATCTCTAGGTATGATGGACACACCATTGAAGGAGGTGACGAATATCTACCACCACACTACATTCTTAAGGAAGAAGGATGGTAGTGGTAACTGTTTGTCCGCTCGGACGTTTGCCAGGGTTCTAAGGTGCTCCAGCATTCTGGAGAGGAACACCCAGCCAGGATTGATGCATCTTGCTGAAAACTGTAGATTCCTTATGATTGACTGTACTTCCGGCTTTGAATCAGTGGCCTTTCCAGACCAAGCTTCTAGGATCAGCCTAATCTCTTCCATTTTGTCTTTTGGAACAGACATTGTCATGTCCTCAGTGTTAAGCATGATGCCGATCGTGTGTGATTTGGTGGTTCAGCTTTTTTCTCAGATTCCTCTAAAACGACCTCTGAAAACAGCCTTTTTAAATGAAAGAAGGACAGAGGGGCTGTATCTTCCTCCTCGGCCCCGCCAAAGTCATTTAAGTAATTTGCCAGGAAGACGCCTGCCTGTCTGTGTAGCAAGGCCATTGCATTCATTACCCACTAGCAGCACAAGGCTGCCAACCTGACACCAAAGCCAAGGAGAGGACTCTGTCCACATAAACTTGTCCTCTCCAGGTAAACCCCAGCATGTGAATATCACTTGGATCTACCTGGATCTGCCAGTATGCTCTTGACAGATCTCTCTTATATAACTTGCAGTTGGGCCCCAGCTCCACCATGGACTGTGCAAGAACACCGATCGAGGGGAATTCCAGTTTGAAAGGAATTCCAAGATAGGAATCGTTTGGAATCCAGTCATTCACTGATTTGCCCATTGGGCATGACTGGTGTAAAATGACTCTCCTTTTTGAGGAGTTTTTTTTCTTCTGCTGTGCACATAAGGGAGGTACAAATGAGAGCCCCAATTCGTTTCCCTGTAGTGGACCCAGGGTGGCCTCCAATCTTGCCTTTTCCTGTGTAAACTCATCCACGTGCTCTGTGAAGGCTATCGCTTTGCTGTGGCTTCGACCTGATATGCCAGGCATATGCTGGGAGGGGGGGGGGATACCCTATCAAGAACCTGATCAGGTCAGAGACTTGGACATTTTAACAGTCATTTAAGTAATTTGCCAGGAAGACGCCTGCCTGTCTGTGTAGCAAGGTGACTCAGCAGGAATCTCCAATGAAAGAGTTGCAAACCAGACTGCACTGGTATAGACATCCAAAATAATTGGGGACTTTTGACTGAAGGACTTTACAGTGGACCTGCACGACTTTTTGATACTAGACAGAAGCTGGAAGTGCTCGAAACCGTGTTCCGGCAGCTTGAAGCCTCTGTATTGAGACAACTATAAGCAGGACCACCATGTTTACCAACTACTCTTTGCTCCAGTTGAGCAGGTAAACGCAGACTTGGTACCAAATGGGCACTTTTACTGACTGGGGACTGTAGACTCCCAGGTCTTATGATAACTGTGGGGTTTACCACTCAACTCAAAATTATAAATACCCCTTGTATATCTGAGTTTGCCGTTGTTCTGTACATGCACTGTACCTCTATATTTCAGTGTTTCGGTTTGCCCTTAAGGTACCTTGACCTGAACTAAACTACTCGAAACTTATAACTCTCCACTTATTTACTTGTACATAATTAAATAATGAACAAATATTTTGGAATTTCAGCATCATATATTTTATCTTCATACTTTTGGTACACCTTTAACAGAAAAATGACCATCTTAAGGAGTCCATGCTTCACTGCACATGACTGGTTTTAAGTGAAAGTCAAAATTTGAAGTTCGCAACATTAGATTCAATGAAACCTGAAGTCGGTAATCAAGTTTTTTTGTTTTTCCCTCTTCCATGTTGGGCATCATTTGGGTTCAAACATCGCCACATGCCCTCTCATGTTGAATGCCTGTGTTCCCAGGTTTCCTCCATTGCATGAACGGCAAATTTTTATTTGACATAAATGCTTCACGGATGATCTTGTCGCAACAACAAGTGGTACAACAGTCTGCTGTATGCCACGAAAGTGATGCGTAGTCTGGGGGCCAGGGTTTGTAGTACCTTGGCTTGAAGTGGTAGGCTGCTCCTTGTGAAATAATGTACTATTGTTCCAAGTAAATGTTCATTTTAAACTGAATTCGATTGTTTTGGATTCAGGATTTTCTTGATTTGTTCAATTTTGTCCTGAATCTCTAGCTTCTGTGACTCGTCAGTGCAAGTATACTTTAGAGTCCTGTAGGCTTCATATTTCTAGATGCTTTCAACTTTTCATATCTCTTTCTGACAGCAGCTGGATCATCAGATGTGACTCGTCAGTGCAAGTATACTTCAAAGCCCCCGTAGGCTTCACATTTCCAGATGCTTTCAACTTTTCATATCTTTTTCTGACAGCAGCTGGCTCATCAGATGGATACAACTTTCGTTTTCTTGGTTGGTTAACATCCATTCCAAACTATTACACTCGACAATACACAGCAAAATAGACCTTTACATCTGAGAGTCTGACAAAGTGACAACATATGCAGTAACTAGAAAATACCCCACTTCCTGGACATGACCCTCCGTCATCTGATTAAATTGTTGTAGCAGGGTTATACATTAATTCAAACAAATGTTTGTTCAGAGAACATGATGCACCTCACAGTTACATCCTATGTGTGTACTGTACACTATACTACAATGCATTCCTAACTATATCCTGTTCATATTTAGACAATCTAAAGCAACCCACTCGAGTCATTTCAGTGCATCATCAGTTTATAAGGCACGTGCGGTTTGTTTCTCCAGGAAAAATACAAAAATGGCTCCGAATGATGAATATGACAACAATTCACCTAAAACGTTTGTGTGTGCTGCATTCACTCTGGAGCAATACACAATTGAAACTCTGTTTATTCACAGGTAATTTCATAGAAAAGGGGTTTATAGTTTTACACCAGACGCTGCATTTCTGGTCAGTGGCATGTCTTTCAATGCACCTACTGTCACATGCACTTAGTATTGATTCAATGAAGGCACAAATATAGGTATCTCAGTGATAACAGACCTTTAGCTCTTTTATTGCCAAGAACAACTGTTTCAACAACTTTCATATTCTCGACGTATTGGCATGCTGGTACTTGAATATAAAGCAGTATTCTTATAATATCACTGCAGTTTGTCTTTATGTTGCAGTTGGCACAGTAAGAGCTAGTCCTTAGGTGAAGAAGTTAATACTTAGCCTTACTCTTGGGCCTCAGCCTACAATTATTACTCTGCAAGGCTACAAGATAAAGGTGCAGGCTGGGTGTGACAGTCTGGGTGGGTGTCACTAGAACATCTAGGCCCATAGGCCCTTAAGCGTTGATAGGATGGTAGGCGACTAGGCCTAAGTTTTGTTGATCTGCACAGCAG